>CM042215.1:29018961-29101461 GCA_023566465.1 Cottus gobio | reverse complement strand
GTGCCGGGCCGGGCGGGCCCGACCGCGCGCAGGGAGACGGCGGCCCAGACGGGCAAGGTGCTGCGGCGAGAGGTGGCGCTCCAGACCGCCGGCGCGCCCGCGCGGAAAGAAAGAGCGGTGCAAACCGGCGAGGGGCCCCGGGCGGACGCGGCGCAACAAACCGCGCCGCTGGGGCCGACGGACCGGAGAGAGCCGGCGCGACGGAGGCAGACGGCGCCGACCCCGAAGAAACGACCAGCGCGCCGGGGAGGGCCGTGGGCTCCGACTCCGGGGCACGTCGAGTGGTCCCCGCGGTGGCCGATGAGGGAGACCTGGGGACGCCGAACCATCTGGCCGGAACCAGGACCAGCCCGGCAGGAGCCGACGCCGGAGCCCGAGAACACCGGGCATGCCCGGCTGGACGCGGGGAGCCCTCCGTGGACCCCCCCGGCGTGCTGGACCTGCGGGCAGCCGGGGCACCGGCAAGCCGACTGCCCGGTCATGGAGGTGGACCAGGGGGTGCGAATCCCGGGCCGGTCCATGCCGGGCCGAAGATGGTGGCGGAAGCGCCGGTGCCAGCGGCGGGCACGGGCTGACGAGCGGGACCGGACGGCACCCCGGAGCCAGCTGGTTGCCTTCGGCCAGAGGGAAGAGGGCCGACCGGGGTACCAGCGGCAGTCCGGCGGAAGCGGCCGGCAGAACGGCAGGCGCAGCGACCCAGGGCGGCTGCGCCGGGAAAACATGCGGCTACGAGGGGGAACTCCGATGGGCCGTAGAGGACCGGCTCAGGGATAAGCGGACAATCCGGGAGCTGGGCCGGAGGCTGAAGGCCGCGCAGGCGGCGCGTCCCCGCGCCTGGGCTCAGCTGGCCGACGGGGGCGGGGACAATTTGGCCCCGACTGGGTTGTACTTCCCCTAATTTTCTCTCTCTCTTGTGTTGCAGGTGGCTGCGGCGGGCGGCGGACGGGGGCTGTTTTGTCCCGGGGTAGGAGGCGCGCCGAGAACCCCGGGGCGCCAGTGCGTCCGCCGTCCGGACCACGTCCCGCCCCAATGACCCACCAGAGGGGGGATGCCAACGCCCGGGCCACCCGTTGGCATCGGGCGTATTAGCCGTGGCCCCGCGCGGGGGTCCATAGGTCGGGGCGCAGAAGGCTGCGGCTGGCTCCCTCGCCCGGCCCCCATGGAGGGGAGGGGGGGGGGAGTTGGCTAGGCCGGTGGCACCCGGCCTAGAGCGGGCGGTGGGGATATGTGGGGCAGGGGCGTGGTTTGGCGCACCTGCGACAGAGGAGAGAGAAGCGCGCTCGTTGGGATCAGCTGGAGCTCGTTACGGGGCGACAGCTGGGCCCAATGAGCGCGCAAAGGCCGGGCTATTTAAGCCGGCAGGAAGAGGGGAAAGGGGTGGTTGGTGACATGCGGAGTAGGAGACAGAGTGTTGTGCTAAATAAAAGCATGTTGAACCCACGGAAGAACGAGTCCGGTGTATATGTGAGAGCCACGGATCCACGGGCAGGGGGGAACCTTGCCACAGTGGAGCCCAACGTGGGGCTGTGGGACCAGTCCTATGAGGAGTGGATCGCGTGGCTGGCGCAACGGCCGGAGGACCGAGCGCCGCTGAGGCCGGAACGAGGGGGCAAGCCGGTAGGCGCCGTGATGGCGCTCGGGCCGGAAGGGGCCCCGGAGGGACGGCGCGGCAAGGCGCGGAGACGGCGCGGCACCGGGGCCGCGGCAACAGCTGCGGCGGCACCAACAGGAGGAGCGCAGAACCGCGAGGGGGCCGACGTCCCGGAGGTACGCCAGACGGGGACGCCGGAGGACGCCCGAAGGAGGTTCCGCGCGTTGCGACTGGGGTCTGGGGTCCCGGCCTACCAGTTCGCGGAGGAGGTGCGGCGCCAGGCGGGACGGTGGCTGCGGCCGGAAGGGGTCGGGAACCTCGAGGAGGTGATGGAGCTGGTGGCTACCGACCAGTTCACCGAGGGACTGCCGCCGAAGATGGCCGCCTGGGTCCGGGACCGCCAGCCGCGGGGGCTGGTGGCCGCTGCCACCCTGGCTGAGGACTACCGGGCCCTGGGCCTGCCGGAGGAGTCGCCCGAGGAGACGGCGGTGCCGGGCCGGGCGGGCCCGACCGCGCGCAGGGAGACGGCGGCCCAGACGGGCAAGGTGCTGCGGCGAGAGGTGGCGCTCCAGACCGCCGGCGCGCCCGCGCGGAAAGAAAGAGCGGTGCAAACCGGCGAGGGGCCCCGGGCGGACGCGGCGCAACAAACCGCGCCGCTGGGGCCGACGGACCGGAGAGAGCCGGCGCGACGGAGGCAGACGGCGCCGACCCCGAAGAAACGACCAGTGCGCCGGGGAGGGCCGTGGGCTCCGACTCCGGGGCACGTCGAGTGGTCCCCGCGGTGGCCGATGAGGGAGACCTGGGGACGCCGAACCATCTGGCCGGAACCAGGACCAGCCCGGCAGGAGCCGACGCCGGAGCCCGAGAACACCGGGCATGCCCGGCTGGACGCGGGGAGCCCTCCGTGGACCCCCCCGGCGTGCTGGACCTGCGGGCAGCCGGGGCACCGGCAAGCCGACTGCCCGGTCATGGAGGTGGACCAGGGGGTGCGAATCCCGGGCCGGTCCATGCCGGGCCGAAGATGGTGGCGGAAGCGCCGGTGCCAGCGGCGGGCACGGGCTGACGAGCGGGACCGGACGGCACCCCGGAGCCAGCTGGTTGCCTTCGGCCAGAGGGAAGAGGGCCGACCGGGGTACCAGCGGCAGTCCGGCGGAAGCGGCCGGCAGAACGGCAGGCGCAGCGACCCAGGGCGGCTGCGCCGGGAAAACATGCGGCTACGAGGGGGAACTCCGATGGGCCGTAGAGGACCGGCTCAGGGATAAGCGGACAATCCGGGAGCTGGGCCGGAGGCTGAAGGCCGCGCAGGCGGCGCGTCCCCGCGCCTGGGCTCAGCTGGCCGACGGGGGCGGGGACAATTTGGCCCCGACTGGGTTGTACTTCCCCTAATTTTCTCTCTCTCTTGTGTTGCAGGTGGCTGCGGCGGGCGGCGGACGGGGGCTGTTTTGTCCCGGGGTAGGAGGCGCGCCGAGAACCCCGGGGCGCCAGTGCGTCCGCCGTCCGGACCACGTCCCGCCCCAATGACCCACCAGAGGGGGGATGCCAACGCCCGGGCCACCCGTTGGCATCGGGCGTATTAGCCGTGGCCCCGCGCGGGGGTCCATAGGTCGGGGCGCAGAAGGCTGCGGCTGGCTCCCTCGCCCGGCCCCCATGGAGGGGAGGGGGGGGGGAGTTGGCTAGGCCGGTGGCACCCGGCCTAGAGCGGGCGGTGGGGATATGTGGGGCAGGGGCGTGGTTTGGCGCACCTGCGACAGAGGAGAGAGAAGCGCGCTCGTTGGGATCAGCTGGAGCTCGTTACGGGGCGACAGCTGGGCCCAATGAGCGCGCAAAGGCCGGGCTATTTAAGCCGGCAGGAAGAGGGGAAAGGGGTGGTTGGTGACATGCGGAGTAGGAGACAGAGTGTTGTGCTAAATAAAAGCATGTTGAACCCACGGAAGAACGAGTCCGGTGTATATGTGAGAGCCACGGATCCACGGGCAGGGGGGAACCTTGCCACAATGTGGAATGTGAAACTTACCTGATTCCTGACAAAGGACTCTTCCATCTAAGATAAATTGATCCCCATCCCCAATCCCCTAACCCTAACCTCAACTTGCAAATTTTGATTCGGTAATTGTCTGACTTATCGCTACATTTAATCAAAACAATACTTTTTTCCAATTATCTGTCTGCAGTTTCTCAAGGGAAACGGCCCCCACCGGGTACCTCCTTGAAACCCATCACCAGCTAGCCTTTGGCTAGCCTAACAACATCCCTCTGTTCATTTACAGAGTCGGTGCCCCCGATTAGATGGAGGTTGGGTGTACTTTTAATTTCTGACAATATTCATTTCATTTTAAGAGTCTTTTAGTTTTGATGGTTCACTTATAAATGTCTGAAATGCTTTGATTGTTCATTTTTATTATAATCTTTTATAAAATTATTTTACAACTTCAATAATTCCTTTAATAATTTATTGTTTTATTCCCTCCTTTTTAATTTCTTAATCTTATTTGTCTATTGTTAATTGTTTTAAAACAAACAGAGGTCTCTTCATGATCCCTAAACCCCGGTAAGTTGTCAGTTACAGGGAGAAGACCTAGAGTCAGAAGGTTAATAGGAGAAAGAAGAGGAGATAAAGTTGCTCTCTGTGCCCGTGCATCTAGTCCAACATTAGGTTGGACTTACTTACCTTTTCCCTTCCCTAACCAGCCAGCGCCAGAAGCTTGTACTTACCTTTTACTTTTATGAAACTCCGAAACATCAGTCACTATATTGTACAACATTCTCTGGTGACTACAACCCCTAAATGTGAAAACACAACATGGTAAAACATGTCCCAGAGAAACTACTTAAATGGAAAATAAAAGTAGACAAACTGTCTTTAGTGTTCTGTAAGAAAGAATATTTATTCATTTTAAACTCCTCTCTTCTCCGGGTGCCTTATGATTTGAAGGGATTGAATTCAGGGTAACCAGAAAACTACAAGGTTATTATTTCACCCAATTGTCTCTGCCCTAATTAAAAGCAGATTTGCTGCAGGTGGGACAGATAGGCACAGGTGTGTCAAGCCGTTTCTGGCCAATCAGGAGCCCTCTGTTTGGCTCCTCCCACAACTACCTTTCTATATATTGTTTGTCCTGGTTTGTTGACCCCAGATTCCTCTGAAGAAGCCACAGCGTGGCGAAACGTTAGGAGCTCACACCCGGGAGGGGAATCTCCTTTACTAGCTTTTAATAGACTTGTTTTTAAGCAACCACAGCCATTCTTGGTGAGACTTTTGAGCCATGGTCCAGACTCGCGCAGCTACCTGGGACAGAGTAATTGGATGAGCAGAGTCAACAGGGGAACATCGGAGGACTTACCAACCCATCCAACCTTCCTGAGGACCCAAAGCAACTCCAGCTATCCAAAAGGAAAAGGAATTGGATGAGACGGGGATTCCCTGGGAAGGTGATATCACCACAACACACCACCAACTCTAATAAAGAGCAAGAACTGAACCCCACCTGCCACCTCTGTCGCTGCAAAAAGAAACATGTAATGCTCCCCCTGTGGGGCTGTGCGCCTTTTTTCTTTGGCTGAACAGTCCCATTCTGAACTGTGGTTGAATTGTCTGCTTCCAAATGGGTGCCCTACCTGTATCCTCATGAAGGAAAATTATAGGGGGACGCAACCACCAGGGGGGCTACAAGGATCCTCAGCAAGGACCGGAATCAGGCTCGAGACACCAGGGACTTTTTCAACAGGTTGCTTTGTACAGGAGATTCCCTTCTCTTCCCCTCCCCCCTCCTTTGTTTGTATGTTAAGTGTTTTGATGTTTTAACTTCATTCCCAGTGGGATTTTTTAGGGACTTTTTAAGTCTGATTTTAATTTTCTTTTATGGGGTTGCTCATGCAAGGGTGACTTTTAAATAGTTTTCTTAAACAAGAAACTGGTATAAAAACATTAAGCAGGGGCCCCGTACTGGGGACATATTTCCCTCCATCCTTTGTCAAATCTTGGAGACAGACCTAAGTAACAACTTACCTCATTAAATAATCTGGTTCTGGACTTCCATCTTCTTCCCCTCCCCTTCCCGCAGATCTTATGGAGACCCTTTGGAGGGAATCGGATAAAGTGAAACGTCACGGTAGACTTGAGTTTGTATTGTATATTGTTGCATGTACTTACCTTTTTATGTTTTATATTACCTTGTAAAGGGGGTTTTTCTCCCAACCTGCATGATTTTGTTTTGACGAAAGCACTTATATGAAGCACTTGTATATGTGGTATACATGTGGAATGTGAAACTTACCTGATTCCTGACAAAGGACTCTTCCATCTAAGATAAATTGATCCCCATCCCCAATCCCCTAACCCTAACCTCAACCAGACCTCAACTTGCAAATTTTGATTTGGTGACTAATCGCTACATTTAATCAAAACAATACTTTTTTCCAATTATCTGTCTGCAGTTTCTCAAGGGTACCCACCGGGTACCTCCTTGAAACCCATCACCAGCTAGCCTTTGGCTAGCCTAACAACATCCCTCTGTTCATTTACAGAGTCGGTGCCCCCGATTAGATGGAGATTGGGTGTACTTTTAATTTCTGACAATATTCATTTCATTTTAAGAGTCTTAGTTTTGATGGTTCACTTATAAATGTCTGAAATGCTTTGATTGTTCATTTCTATTATAATCTTTTATGAAATTATTTTACAACTTCAATAATTCCTTTAATAATTTATTGTTTTATTCCCTCTTTAATTTCTTAATCTTATTTGTCTATTGTTAGTTGTTTTAAAACAAACAGGTCTCTTCATGATCCCTAAACCCCGGTAAGTTGTCAGATACAGGGAGAAGACCTAGAGTCAAAAGGTTAATAGGAGAAAGAAGAGGAGATAAAGTCTCTCTCTGCCTGTGCATCTAGTCCAACATTAGGTTGGACTTACTTACCTTTTCCCTTCCCTAACCCTAAAAAAGACCAATTAAGCCCCTTCAAAGGTTAATAACTCCTCAGGACAAGGTCAATACTTGATGGGAACATTGACCCGGTTGCCTTGAGTGATAATCAAAAAGCACAATTCTGCAGACCCTTTAGAAAGCTAACTTCCGGTAGCAGCTAGCCAGTGAGCTCAAACCAACAGCTCTTGCAAGAGGGTGCTCTGGTGGATCCCCCAATATAGTGCTGTGTCAAAAAGTCCTTTAAATGTGTTTTTATTGCACCCAGCAATAACCCTGTCTGCTGGATCTTTCAAAGTAGCACAATTGCATGTTTTACCAGTCTGCTCCACTAGTTGGTGCCAGAGTACCCTCATCACTGATCCACCTGACCAACAGCAGGGGCCAATGACAGCTATATCAAGGACAGCAGCTAGGGCCCCCAGACTTTGCTCAAGCGTGGAGCCCTGTAGGGCACATGTACACCCCGAGTTTAGGCCATCTAGCCCCAACCGTGTCCCGGCTAGAGAGGATCATCAAACACACAAATCAACAGGGGTCAATGACAGCTATATCAAGGAAAGCAGCTGGGGGCCCCAGACTTTGCTCAAACGTGAGGCCCTATACAACAAACCCACACACCAAATTTCAGGTCTCTAGGACGAACACAAAGAAATCTACAGACGATCATCAAACTTTTCATCGGGTCATCACCCCTAACCCCAACCCCAGAGTGCATCATCACTATGGGTCTTCCAGGGGGGGTCAGACCTCACACCTCAGCCCGGGCAGGGTCTCTCATCACTGGGGGTCTCTAAAATCTTCCAGGGGGGGTCACATCACACACCTCAGCCCGGGCAGGGTCTCTCATCACTACGGGTCTCCCAGGGGGGGTCAGACCTCACACCTCACCCCGGACAGAGTCCCTCATCACTACGGGTCTCATGAAATCCTCCAGGGGGGGTCAGACCTCAGGGTTACGCCCAGACATGTCCCCTCATCACTGGGGGCTTATAAAATCTTCCAGGGGGGGTCTCATCACACACCTCACCCCGGACAGAGTCCCTCATCACTACGGGTCTCATGAAATCCTCCAGGGGGGGTCAGACCTCAGGGTTACGCCCAGACATGTCCCCTCATCACTGGGGGTCTTATCAAATCCTCCAGAGAGCCACAATGCATTTAATATTATCACAGGGACAACACACTGTGTTTGATCCGAATAAAGAGCACTTTTTCGGGCATGCGAGCGACTTAACCCGCTCTGGTTCGCTCCTGGAGGACTCGGGGGTGTAGGGCCGGGTCCCTGGAGTGCCCCGGTCCAAACCGCATCATTCTAGGACCTCCACAGCCCAAACTAGACCCAATTTAGTGATCAAACTGGAGAGAATTGAATTAAAACCGCTCCGGTTGTAGTACATTTATTGCGCCAGCAGAGTGCAGCATCCCCCGGGTAAAATAAGTCATAAGTGCCGCCTGGAGCCATCTGACGGTCTTTTAATAATGTTACCCGAAGTAAGAGCACCAACAGCCCCTTCCATAATTATTTCAGAGTCCCAGGACCCCCACAAAGCAGTTTAATCCGAAGAAAGAGTCAAAATCGGCATGTTATACCAGTTGATTCCACCGGAGGGCGGACATTGACACAAACCCATCAGTCCAACAGCATTAACCCAGCCATAAGGCACTTTGGCACGGATAAAATGAGTCACAAGTGCCCCCTGGAGCCCCATGACGGGCTTTAATTAATTTTACCCGAAGTAAGAGACCATTCAATAAGTATTTAAGAGTCCCAGGACCCACACAGACCAGTTTAATCCGACCTGAGAGGCCTCAAATTCGGCTGCAGCACTGTAGATGAGAGGCGTTTCAGCACTTAGAGCAGAGGGAAAGCATCAACCCAGAGGAGAAGCACTTTGGCACGGATAAAATAAGTCACAAGTCCCCTCTGGAGCCCTCTGAGGGTCTTTAATTAATTTTACCCGAATTTAGATCACCAATAAACAGCTATGGAGGTCGCTGGGGGTCTCTGGAGGTCTCATAAGCCCCATCCAGACAGCCACAATGCATTAAATAATACCACAGGGACAACACACTGTGTTTGATCCGAAAAAAGAACACTTTTTCGGGCAGGTGAGCGGCTTAACCCGCTCTGGTTCGCTCCTGGAGCACTCGGGGGTGTAGGGCCGGGTCCCTGGAGCGTCCCGGTCCAAACCGCGTCCTTCTAGGGGCTCCAGAGCCCGAGCTAGGCCGTTCGGAGTGTTTCGCATTGGTGTGGGCTGTCACAGACTGCAGCGAGTGAGGAGAAAAAAAAGGTGGGGGCTATTTTGCTCATTCATCAATAACTCCACGTGGGAAGGTGCTACGGACCCCAGATTCGGGTTGTGGACTCACATGGGGGGTCCGGATAGACCCATGGAGCCAGACCCGGACCCGGAGTCCCGGATCGAATAGAAAGACCCACATCATCAACTCAAGAGACACTGAGGCCCGGGTAAAATAAGTCACAAGTGGACCCTGGAGGACCAGACCCACCCCTGGAGCTCACCCCCAAACCAGGCTCTCCATCCGAACCTGCGTACCCACACTTAAGCACACCCCTCTGGGTTAAAACCCCCATCCGCGCTCCCTGGAGTTTCGTGCCCCTGGTCCTCTAAAAAAAAAAGTTAAAGTTTTTTTCTCGTGCCCCTGGTCCTCCAGATGAGGACCAGAGCCACAGGGACCGGCCTCTCGGTGACCGAGGCCGGCCCCAGTGACTTTGGGGCGGGCAGCGATTGTCAATTTTTGCAGTGACTGTCCCAGCATGACATTGTGCGGCAAATCTGACACTTACCCATTCACCTCCATGTTAAATCCGTGCCACCAAGCTGCATTTCCCTAGCCCGGAGTCAAAGTTTAAATGGAGAAATAAGAGGATTAAAAAGTTGCTCCTGAGCTCGTGCATTGAACCCAAACCAGGGCCCGGGCCCTGACCCCAACCACTCGTCTGACCTGGCCTCGGGTCCTGGGCTGGACCCAAGCTTGGGCCCTAAACTCAACCACCCTCTTAACCGGACCCGTGACTTCTTGACTCTTGCTGAACCTCCGGTTCAGAGACAGAACAGGCGCTTTCAGACACACGCAGTGGAAATTCATGTGGCTGACCTGGGTCGGGCTGCTCTCTCCGATAGTTTAGTCAGCAACTTGGGCTTCCGGCCTAGATTCGATCTGGAACTGTCTGCTAGCACGGACCAAATTGAGGGGGGACAAGGAGAGAGTTATTTACCTGGTACCGGGGACCACGTTGCACCACAAACTAATGTAGCGTTGAGGACTTCTGGGGTGCTCCTGCTAATTGGGGAGGATGGGGAGGAGCTCGCTCTGGGGCTGGGGACTCCCCCGGATGGGGGGAGTTGCCCTCTCT
Organism: Cottus gobio; assembly: GCA_023566465.1. Classification (NCBI taxonomy): domain Eukaryota; kingdom Metazoa; phylum Chordata; class Actinopteri; order Perciformes; family Cottidae; genus Cottus; species Cottus gobio. The sequence goes on along the minus strand of CM042215.1, from coordinate 29,091,566 downwards.
TGTGGGAAGACCCGGGGCACCAGGTGCCCACCTGTCACACCAACACGTTCCACAAGGGGCAGCGGTGGGACCTGGAGATCAGGAAGCCGGTCCTGGTGGATGAGGAAAGTCTACTGGAGAAGGGCCTATTTTTCATCCCGACTCCTTCGGTGGTGGACCAAGCAATGCTACGGAGGGACCTACATCGGTATCATAGGCGCCTAAACATTTTAGATCAGTTTGACTTTGGCACAGACTTCTCTCGTGAACCTTTTATTGATCCCTCTATGTGGGAACCAGAATGAGATTCTGTGTCAGAACCCATTAAAAGATTAATCAAACAAGATCCCCACGACCTCGAGAGGGCCTGCTACAGTAGAAATGAGCACAAGATGAACTTATTGAGTAGAGAGAGAGCAGCAATAAAATCTTTAAAGTGCAACCAGGGAATAATAATGAAACCGGCGGATAAAGGATCAAAAATAGTAATCATGGACCGAAACCAATACCTCACCGAAGCGTACAGACAGCTTAATAATCCAGTACATTACTTACCTTTAACTGGCTCCTTGCAGTCAGACACTCAAAAGAAGATCTGGGAGATTCTGGAGCGCCTGTACTCTGAAAAAAGAATAACAGCAAAACAGAAATATTACCTGTCCGGTGAGGATCCTCCACGGCCCCGGCAATTCTATCTCCTACCAAAAATCCATAAGGACCCCAAGACCTGGACGGCCCCACATACAATCACTCCAGGAAGACCAATTGTGTCCGATTGTGGTAGTGAGTCCTATAGAATAGTGGAATACATTGATATGGAATAGTGGAATACATTGAACACCAAGGCTGAGGGAAATTTTAGACCGGATGGAATCGTTGAGGAGGTTTGGACTCATTTCAGCCTTCAGAAGGAACAAAAACCTTAAAGATATTTTAGTACATGCCTCCCTCGGCAACAAGTATAAAAATGACACACAAAAAGATACATACCAATTCGTCGATAAAATCAATAACCAACAGGTACCGGGTCACACATTTCTGTTCACAATAGACGTTGAATCCTTATACACTAACATTGAAACCTCACTCGGCCTCATTGCCATCCAGGACACCTTCAATAAACACCCAGACCCCACCAGACCGGATAACAAAATCATCCACCTCGGCCTCTGGGACCACCCAGTGGAGCACTTCCATACATTCTTGCAGGTTTTAAATACACATCAACCCCGTATTAAACTTAAACATAACATACAACCTCTGTCCGTTGAGTTCCTGGACACCAGGGTCTTCTTCCGGGAATCCAGCGACCTTAGCAAAACCCTGGCCACAAAAGTCCATTTCAAAGACACTGACCGCCACGCCCTCCTTCACAAATCCAGCTACCACCCCAAACACACCTACAGAGGTCTTATCAAGTCGCAGCTGATCCGGTTCCACAAGATCTGTACTCTCCCAGCGCATGTGGAAGAGGCAACCAGCACCCTATTTGAGGCTCAGGGGTTACTTGAAGCGCTTCCTCAGAACGATTAAGGCGGAGGTCGCCGCTACCTTCAGGGACGGCAATGGCACCAGCCAGCCAACCGCTGAGTCCCTCGTCCCCTTAGTCCTGACCTTCTCAGACTCAATACAAAGCCTTATTAGGGGGTCAGGAACAATTTCCGGGGGGCGAGGGAGCACTGTGCCGCCCTGCAGGATAGCCGAGTGATCTCGGCCTTTAGGAGATGGCCGCCTGACCAGTCCTGTGTTTGTATGTCTCCATGTGAGCTTGGAATTTATGTTTTGTCTGCTGATCTGGCTGTTGTTACGTGTAAAGTGTCTTTAGCTTGTACTGGTCTGAGAGCATAGTGCGTATTTTATTGGTTTCTTATAAAATCCATAGTTTACAGCCTAGCCTCCTCTGCTAGCTGTAGCCTGGGCCTGCCCAATCTGCTACAGCCTAGACCCCTCTGCTAGATGTAGCCCGGGCCTGTTTAAACCTGCTACAGACTGACCTGTTGGTTTGGACATGTTTCATTCACTAAAACCCTCCTGGTCTTTTTGGCTCACAATCATTTCTATTTTCTGGGTCACATCAGCTCATACAACCTGCCTTTCTAGCAAATACACACATGAGACTGCCATCATTTCTAATGGTGTTGGTACATTGGACTTTAGTTTGTCTTACAGGGACATTTCATCTTTCTAGTTTACAAAGACTTTTGGACTTCCTACTTGGTGTGCAACAAAGCTTATTCCTTTGTACTCTTACATGTTATTGCAGCAGTTCCACGACTCCTCTTTAACTTTGACCAAACCGTCAATGAAAGATAAACTAGTACTGTCCTCAAACGTGTGTTAATCATTCTCATGTTGTTCATCTCTGGAAATGTTCACCCAAACCCAGGGCCCGCTATCCATGGTCCCACTGTTTCTAATCTGTCGTTTAATGATTTTTGTGATCGTAAATCATTGGGCTTTCTGCATGTCAATATCTGTAGTTTGTTACCAAAACATGACTATTTAAAATCTTGGGTGCACACTGCAAACCCTGATGTTCTGGCTGTCTCTGAGTCATGGCTTAAGCAAGGTGTCTCAGATCTAGAAATTCGAATACCGGGTTACAACGTCTTTCGTCAGGATAGATCCATAAAGGGTGGCGGCGTGGCTTTATTTGTAAAAGACCATTTGCAATGTTCTGTTAAGCTGTCTAAATCAATCCCCATGCAATTTGAACTGTTACTGTTAAAACTTAAACTGTCTACAAATTTCACTCTGTCTGTTGCTGTTTGCTATAGACCACCCTCTGCCCCAGCATGCACATTAAGAGCTCTCGATGAACTGTTGGCCCCTCACAATTCCTCTGAGTTTGTCCTTCTGGGTGACCTAAACTGGAATATGATCAACCCCCCTGATTTAGTTACACAGCAATTTAAACCTTTAAACCTCTTCCAAATTGTATCTGAGCCAACCAGACATAATTTGAAATCACCTTCATCTGCCACACTGCTCGACATTATTCTCACTAACACTCCATCAAACTACCGATCTGGAGTCTTCAGTCAAGACTTGAGTGACCATTGTGCCATTGCATGCGTTCGCTCCGGCCTTTCTGTCAAACGTCCACCGGTGATTGTGACCAAGCGCTCACTGAAAAACTTTAACAATCAGGCCTTCTTGCAAGATGTTGCAGCTGTGCCCTGGGAAAGAATCAATCTTATCCCCTCAGTGGAAGATGCCTGGTCTTATTTCAAGAACACCTTTAGTCTAATCATTGAGAAACACGCCCCATTGAAACGATTCCGGACAAAGAATCGCTACAGCCCCAGGTTTAGTCACGATTTGGCGGCTATGATCCGCCAAAAAAACACCTAATGGCGGAGAGAGAGGTCGTCTCAGTCTGCTTCCGACTGGCTTGCCTTCAGACAATGCAGTAACAAAACACAGGCGATCAAAAGCTAAAGCTAAAATCAATCATATCAAAGAAGAATTCTCAGCCAGTGGCTCTGATGCCAAGACATTTTGGAAAACAGTCAAATCCATGGAAAATAAGCTTGCTTCTCCGCATCTACCCACTTTTTTGATTTTGATGACATTGTTGTTACTGAGAAACAATGCATGGCTACACACTTCAACCAACATTTCGTGAAATCATCTAATTTCTTTGATGCAGCTGCCCCTGTAACAGATTCATCTAACACTCCTTCATCACCCAGCATTAACAGCTTCTCCCTTCTACCTGTTAAGGTTTCGGAAGTCCTGGATGAACTCATTAAGTTAGATTCAAACAAGTCAGCTGGATCTGATGGGCTTGACCCTGTGTTTTTAAAATCACCCGCTCATATTATTGCTTCCCCTATTACAAGACTGTTTAACCTGTCATTTCATTTGTCTGTTTTCCCTCTTGACTGGAAATCGGCTATGATTCTTCCCCTCTTTAAAGGAGGCTCTGGCTCTGACCCGAACTGCTATAGGCCGATTTCCATTTTGCCCTGTCTGGCCAAAGTCATAGAGAAACTGGTACATAAACAACTAATTCACTTCATTGACTTAAATCATATTTTGTCTGACCTGCAGTCTGGGTTTAGGAAAGGCCACAGATGTACCACCGCTACACTGAAGGTCCTTGATGACGTCATCACCGCCATGGACAACAAACAGACTTGTGTAGCTGCCTTTATAGATCTAGCCAAGGCTTTTGACTCGGTCAACCATAACATTCTCCTGCAAAGACTTACTAGCATTGGCTTGTCCAGTAGATGTTGCAACTGGTTTGCTAGCTACCTGGCTGGTTGTGTCCAGCGGGTGAAGACCGAAAACATCATGTCCGAACCTCTTACCATCTCTAAAGGTGTGCCTAAAGGCTCCATCTTAGGCCCTATTTTGTTCTCCATTTATATTAATGATGTAGCCAAAGCTGCTGGAAATTCCAGGATTCATCTGTATGCTGATGACACCATCATATATTCAGCTGGTCCCTCACTCCACTCTGCTGTGTCCACTCTTCAACAAAGCCTCACCTCCATCCAACAGTCTTTCCACAACCTTCACCTGCTCCTCAACTCCAAAAAGACCAAATGTATGCTGTTTGACCGGAGTAACCTGATCATCCCCAGCCCTCCTAAAATCTACAGTGCTGATGGCTCGGAGCTGGAGTTTGTCAGGTCCTACAAATACATTGGCTTCTAGCTGGACTCATCTCTCTTATTTAACATACACATCAATAACCTTCTGGCTAGACTAGGTTTCCTTTATCGAAACAAGACGACCTTCACTCATTCTGCCAAATTCACCCTTGTGAAATTTATTTGATTACGGCGATATCATTTATAAAATGGCATCAAAGACCACTCTAAAAAAACTGGACATACTCCACCACTCAGTTTTGCCACATGTGCACCCTTCACCACCCACCACTGTGATCTTTACAGCTTGGTGGATTGGTCCTCCCTTCACACCAGGCAGCTACAACACTGGCTGCTTGTAGTCTACAAATCCATTTTAAGAATGACTCCTCGCTACCTCTCAAACCTTCTGCACATTTGTCAGCAATCATTCGGCTCATCATTCCAAAAGTCCGTACTGTGTTTGGTCATAACGCCTTTCATTTTACCGCTGCAAATGACTGGAGCTCATTACAAAACACGCTCAAACTAACAGCTCTCACCTCTCTCAACATATTTAAACAAAAGCTGCAACAAGTCAGTTGACTGCTGTACTTGTTGACCAGCCCTCACTTCTCTCCCTCCCCTTCATCCAGTTATTACTGGGTGCATGTTTTTATTGCACCCAGTAATACCCTCTTGACCTGTGTTGAGTCAAATTAAGCCGCAGGCTCCACTCCTGGTGGTTTTTAAGTTTCAGCTGACTGCAAGTAATCTGTTTTTTTTAGTACATAGTTTATTATTTTACCTATGTTGTTGTTTTTAGCCATTTTTGAAGTTTGTGTTTGTCATACTGTATTGTATCTGTGCTGTTTGTGTAACTTGTGGACTGCTGCTGCCTCTTGGCCAGGTCATCATTGTAAATGAGAATTGGTTCTCAATTGATTTTACCTGGTTAAATAAAAGACCAGGAGGGAGGCGCTTCGGAGATCGGTTTTATTAGTCTCCCCCACATTTTTAATCCCCAATCTAAGATTGGTTTTAATGTGGATCAGGTCCTGATAGTGGCAGCTACAAACAACAAATTATTTATGTTGTCAGGTGCAGGGCCTGCCGCAAACTGTATGTGGGGGAGACAGACAACCAGCTGCAATTACGCATTAGACAGCACATGTATATGATCACCAGCGGGAATGGCACGAGTGTCCTTGATGCACATTTTAAACTCCATGGCGCACACTCTTTCAGAGTGTGGGTCTGGTGGGCAACAGGCGGTGGAGCACGGCTCAGCTGCGGGCGGCAGAGAGGAGATGGATTCAACGACTAGGTGTCAGGATCCCTGTCTGACCCGGTGTGTGTAACCTGTTTTTCCCAAATCTCCTCCCCTCTTGTGTCTGTCATGTGTCTGTTTGTTGTGTTACCAGGTGTTCGTCGTTTGTTTTCTGTCCCGCCTCCACACACCTCTCACGGCCACATCCCTGATTGGCACGCAGCTGCGGCCAATCTTGATCAGGGGACTATATCTGCCCTGAGTCTGCAGGCCTCAGGGTCGGGCTGTTTGTCTTCTGCTGTTTGTCTTCTGCTCCCCTTCCCAGCCTTCAGTGTCGGACCACGGCTCCACACCGGTCAGCATCCTGCCTCTCTGTCAGCCTTCAGTGTTGGACCACGGGCTCCACACCGGTCAGCCATCCTGCCTCTCTGTCAGCCTTCAGTGTCGGGCCACGGGACCCACACACAGTTCAACCCACAACTCCTTCAATAAACATCTGTTAATCCCTTTTAACGGTTTGTGGTTGCATTTGGGTCCTAAAACCTGTACTCCCGTGACACTAGGGACCATAGACCCGAATGGGCTCAATGAAAAATACTGAACTCATACGGTTTTAAAGAAGTTTTTTTTATGGCGGCCAATTTGAGGGTTGATTGGGTGGTTAGTGGGGGAGTGCAAATTCCAGGAACTACACCGCGTTCCAAATTACGCAAATTATATTTTTCTCAGATTATCCTAAAGAGTCGATGCAAATGACAGTCAGCATAATTTAAGTCAACCGTTAGTTTAATGAATTCGAATGTTATTGAACAAACCTCCCAATGACAGTAGTTTTCAAAAATAAAAAACTTAAAATGCACTGTTCCAAATTATTACACACGACAGAGTTTTATAACATTTTATAGGTTGTTATGAACTAAAAATGCTCATCTTTTGAATTTGCAGCATTAGGTCATATTTATTGAAATCAAAAGATATTTCAATCAGAAACATCTTAACAGGTCAAGTTACATTTTAACATAGGAACCCTTATTTGATAGCAGCTTCACAATTCTTGCATCCATTGACCTTGTGAGTTTTTGGAGAATTTCTGCTTGAACTTCTTTGCAGGATGTCAGAATAGCCTCCCAGAGCTGCTGTTTGGATATGAACTGCCTCCCACCCTCATAGATCTTTTACTTGAGGATGCTCCAAAGGTTCTCAATAGGGTTGAGGTCAGGGGAGAATGGGGGCCACACCATGAGTTTCTCTCCTTTGTCATGCATGTAGATGATTTTGTTGCGGAAAGCACGGTTCTTCTTTTTGTACCATGGAAGAAAGTGGTCAGTCAGAAACTCCACATACTTTACAGAGGTCATTTTCACACCTTCAGGGACCTCAAAGGGGCCGACCAGCTCTCTCCCCATGATTCCGGCCCAAAACATGACTCCGCCACCTCCTTGCTGACGTCGCAGCCTTGTTGGGACATGGTGGCCGTCCACCAACCATCCACTACTCCATCCATCTGGACCATCCAGGGTTGCACGGCACTCATCAGTGAACAAGACTGTTTGAAAATTAGTCTCCATGTATTTCTGGGCCCACTGCAGCGTTTCTGCTTGTGAGCATTGTTTAGGGGTGGCCGAATAGAAGGTTTTTGCATAACTGCAAGCCTCTGGTGGATCCTACACCTAGATGTTTGTGGGACTCCAGAGGCACCAGCAGCTTCAAATATCTGTTTGCTACTTTGTAATGGCATTTTAGCAGCTGCTCTCTTAATCCGATGTTTTGGTCTGGCAGAAACCTTCCTCATTGTGCCTTTATCTGCACGAACCCATGTGTGCTCTGAATCAGCCACAAACCTCTTATCACGCGTAAGTTTTTGTGAAATATCTAAGGTTTTCATACCTTGTCCAAGGCATTGAACTATTTCATGCTTTTCGGCAGCAGAGAGATTCTTTTTGTTTCCCATATTGCTTGGAAATGGCCGTCTGCTTAATAATGTGGAACGCCCTTCTTAAGTAGTTTTTCCTTAATTGGGCTCACCTGGCAAACTAATTATCACAGGTGTCTGAGATTGATTTCAGTGATCAAAGAGCCCTGTGACACAATACCATCCATGAGTTTAATTGAAAAACAAAAAATGTAATCTTTATGACACTTAAATACAATTTGCGTAATAATTTGGAACGCGGTTATATGGGCTCAACCAGACTTTAAGAAGTACCTGAACATCACATTGGAAGTCAAACACTGCCAACAGGAGGTAAGATCTCTTCCCACATCAATTCTCAGCACAGTTTTTGTTATCTAGATACGAACGCTTTCATGGTGGCCAATCCAGCGTCAAAGATTGCCAGTTGATTTTGCACGTTGCGAAGACAGACTTCCTAAACATCTTTCAGCAGTTATTTTCAAAAGAAGGCCCGATCTCCGAGAAGCAAAAGACAACATATCGCTACTACTGCGAAGCGATCATGGTCTTCAGACACTTTCAACGGCCAGGAGCGGTGGAAGGCTTTAGTGTGAGTATACTGTAATTTAACAGCTTGATGGAGCTTGTACCCTTGATATGCTACAATGGATATATTATGGATATAATGGATATTGTTTTCCAGGTGCAAGAATGGTTGGACAGAAAGAAGATCAATGGCTGGGCTTTGATTGGGATATGTGATCACAAAACTGCAACTCATCAGATTGCATCAGTTGCAGTGACACAAGAGGAAGAAGCTGTAAGTTGTTTAGCAGCATACATTCGCTTAGCATTGATGTTTGGTATGATACAACGTTTATATTGCCTACAATATTTTACAGTCAAGTAATTGTCTTTCTTGTCAGTCACAAGTGACCAGGGTCGTCTCCATATCAGGCATGTAGCTAAATACATCCTTGTGCTGATGTGTAAATGCTGATACTATCATAATTACCATATTAACAGATATGATAGTTAACATGTTATGTCATGTTTTTTCTTACTGTAGTTTCAAGGTGGATCCTTTGAACAGCCAGGCGTTGAGAAGGGCTGCTGAGACAGAGGCAAATGCACTCTTCTCGACCAGCCAGAAGGATAATGTGTCACATTATTTGGCTCACTCCAGTACTACGGCCAAATCCTCCTACAGGATGCTGGTTACAGATGAAGTAGTGGCCACATCGGTACTGCTGGAAACCTTGGAACGGTAGGTTGCTTTATCTTACACAGACAAAACACATCACAAGAACATGAGTTGTTTAAACCCAATTTCAATCTTTCTTTTTACAGATCTTCTCCAGAAGGAGCCGGCCAGAATGACCAGACTGACCAGACTTCTCCCCAAGACATCCAGTCTGCAAGAAAAAGTTATTCAGACTACACCAATCGTTATCCTGTGACGTTAGAAGGCCAGCCACCCAAGAAGAAGCAACGAATGGGTGATGGATTTCCAGAGGATCGTACATTCTACGATAGGTGGCGAACAGACCAGTATAACAAGAGAGCAAAATAGCTGCTGTGTAAGTACTCCAATCGATTAATACTAATCTAAAAATACCTCCAAACAAGTAATTAAGTTAGTGTGACAAATTACTTCCATGACTGAAAATGATTGTATTCTTTCCATCAGCTAAATTTGCAGATCGCAAGCCCTCACTCGGGAAGGTGTCCAGGGTGCAAGGAAGTGAAAAGTGGAAGGCTAACCATCCCACTGCAAACAACCTTTTGCAGATGTGGAAGGCAGCCCCAAAATATGAAGTTCAGGATGATCTGAATGTCAAAAAGGGCGCGCTTTTGCAGAAATGGAAAGGGTTGGCGTTCAAACATATCAGTGTAAACAAATAGGGGGGGGGGGCACTGAAAATAACCATTTTAGCACTTTGGGCTAACCTTTAGCTCCACCTATAACAAGTAATTTGAAAGGTTTGCTAATCTGTAATGTTAATGCAGTTGATATTTTGATATAACTTGCTTTTCTTTATTACAGGTGTAGTCACTACCAGGACCTTTTCAAAAGGTGACATCATCTGCAACTACCATGGGGAGCTCATCGCAGCTGCTGAGGGAAGAAAACAGATGGAGGCCATGGGATAACAACCCGGCTACATGTTTTTTTTTTTCAAGGTAGGGCAACGAGTTCTCTGCATTGATGCCGACACGCAACCATGCAAATGCCACCCACAATCAGACACTATCGGCCGAAGGATGAACATTCAAGGAAGAATCCCAATGTAAAGCCCCAACATTGCCTCCATCCACATTCAAATGGCAAAGACGTTATAATCTTCAAAGCCATGGAGGACATCAAAGTTGCACTACGGAGTTAACCAGAAGTCCTTTAGAGGAGAGGGCCTGAACCTGGAGTGGTTGAACGAGTAGGCGGGTCAACCACTGGGCCTTTTTATATATCTTTTTATCTCTTTATCCTCTTTGATGATTGCACTTTGTTTTGCTTGACTGTGGATCACAAAGTGGAAGTGAAACTTTAACTGCCTGTGTTTGTTTTTGAAATAAAGTATTGGATCACATTGGTATTAACTGTTTGCATGTGCTGTCTGCTGTCAGCTGTCCCACAAACCTTGAGAATCTTTTCGAAAACGCCTCAATATGAACTGAAAATTTTCAACAGAGAAAATCTTGGGAACAGGGGTATACAAGTCCTTGTTGGTTCAAGTGCTCAGTTCTCAAAAATGTGTGGTTGTTAGACGTTAAGTATTGGATCATATTGGTATTAAGTAACTGGTTGCATGTGCTGTCTGCTGTCAGCTGTCCTGTGAGGTAAAGAGAGAGAAGCTGGAACAAGGTACTTTTTGGACATTACTATGTATTGTGTGTGCTATACATACTAATCTACATCATATGATACAATCCTACTGCATTGAGTGTGTTCTTTTTATCTATTTTTCATGGAGACTCCTAGAGAGCCATCTCATCACACACACACACCTAGAGACAAGCTCCTCCAAAGGCTAATAACTCCTCAGGACAAAGTCCAAACTGCTTGAAACTTGGTGGGACCATTTCCATAGATGCCCTGAATGGGAATCCAAAAGCACAAGTCTGTAGTCCCTTCAGAAAGCTAACTTCTGGTAGAGAGTGCTCTGGAGTCTCCCCAAATCATATGTTGTGTCAAGAAGTCATTTAAACATGTTTTTATTGCACCCAGTAATACCCTCTTGACCTGTGTTGAGTCAAATTAAGCCTTTCAGCTTTGCAACCATCCTCCCCCCGGAACCCAAATACTTTGGTTTCCCGGACACTGCCCGGCGGGTCATGGGAATAACGCCGCCGGATCGCTAGTTGGCATTGTTTGTGTTTGGAACTACAATGGTATCTGATCGTCTTCGAACCTCCGACTTTCGTTCTTGATTAATGGAAATATTCTTGGCAAATGCTTTCGCTTTCATCTGTCTTGCGCCGGTCCAATCATTTCACCTAGCGGCACAATACGAATGCCCCCGGCCGTCCCTCTTAATCATGGCCCCAGTTCATGAAGAAAACCCACAAAATAGAACCGGAGTCCTATTCCATTATTCCTAGCTGCGTTTTTCAGTCGACCGGGCCTTCTTTGAACACTCTAATCTTTAAACGCTACGGACCCCGCAGAACACTCAGCTAAGAGCATCAGGGGGGCGCCGAGAGGCTGGGACAGACGGTAGCTCGCCTCGCGGCGGACCGTCAGCTCAATCCCGAGATCCAACTACGAGCTTTTTAACTGCAGCAACTTTAAGATACGCTATTGGAGCTGGAATTACCGTGGCTGCTGGCACCAGACTTGCCCTCCAATTGATCCTCGTTAAAGGATTTAAAGTGTACTCATTCCAATTACAGGGCCTCGAAAGAGTCCTGTATTGTTATTTTTTGTCACTACCTCCCCGAGTCGGGAGTGGGTAATTTGCGCGCCTGCTGCCTTACTTGGATGTGGTAGCCGTTTCTCAAGCTCCCTCTCCGGAATCGAACCCTGATTCCCCGTTACCCGTGGTCACCATGGTAAGCACAGAAAGTACCATCTAAAGTTGATAGGGCAGACATTTGAATGAGACGTCGCCGCCATGGGGGCCAGCGATCGGCATGAGGTTATCCAGAGTCACCAAAGCAGCCGCGGCGCCCCGGAGGGCCACCGCGCTTGGGTTTTGGATCTGATAAATCCATTCACAGTTTCACTGTGTACTTAGACTTGCATGGCTTAATCTTTGAGACAAGCATATGCTACTGGCAGGATCAATCAGGTAGCCCTGCGTCACCGGCCGAGGCGGACGCCCGCCGTCGGCGCTGTGTGTGGGTCAGGGTGGCCAGCCCCCTCCGAGTCCGGGTACGGAGCGGGGCGAAGCACATGGGGGTGGGCATCGGCTGTTGACACACAAGGGTTCTGGAAAACGTGTTTCCCGGAGTCACGTAGCGACACTGCACCAGTCCCCCGCTGGACGGGGACCGCGAAAGGGGGCCGAGCTCCGTGGCAGGACACCTGGGGAAGACCGGCTGCTTCGATCTCGCTACAATACTTTGATCCGGGAAAACGCAGGGGAAACGGGGGGACCCCCTGCGCCACGAGCCCTCCCGGAGCCTAGAGGCGAACCATCAGTCCGGAGGAACTGCCCACCAGGACGGGCCCTCTGAGGGCGGGTCACGTTTGCAAATCGGTCAGAGAGGTGGAAGTGGTGGGAGTGGAGAGGTCCATGGCCGGCGCGAGACCTCTCCCCAAGCCCAAAAGAGTGTTCCGTGGAGCCATGTTGGTCCGCCGTAGCCCGGGCTGTGTCCCCGTAAAGTTTGGTATTTTTTGTCAAAACAGCAAAAAAAACATTGTTGTCACTTTTTGACATTATAATTTCAGGATCACAAGAATCCTCAAATCATAAGCTAGAAGCTTGGAATAAGGACTTAAATGAGGATATAGATGTGAATGATTGGATGGAGGCATGTAAGGGGGCTCAAACCCAAACAGTAAATGTAAGACTGAAATTACAACAATATAAATGGTTAATGCGTACTTATGTCACTCCAGCTACATTACACAAATACAACGAAAATATCCCTGACACTTGTGTGAAATGTAACAAATTTAAAGGCACTTTGTACCATTGTATTTGGGAATGTGAACACAATGAAATTCTGGAAAGCGGTTAACGATAAGATAAATACAATTTTAAATATTAGTTTCTCATTATCTGCAAAAGCATTCCTTTTAAATATATATCCTCGTCACATTCCACTAAGAAGTAGAGATTATTATTTCATAGACATGAGTTTGTTACAAGCAAAACGTTTAATTGCCCTACATTGGAAAAACACTAAAGCACCTGGGGTAGGTAGTTGGGTGAAAGAAATGGCTATAAACATTTCTATGGAAAAAGATAACTTATATTGTTAGAGGTAAATACGAGAAATTTGAGGAAATATGGAATCCATATGGACTTTATTGTCATATATTTCACAACACCGGACACCTTCTCTCCGTCCCGGAAGCGCAGACTCTGCTGCTGCTCTCCGCTCCTCTCTCCCCCCGCCTGCTACTGCAGGGTTTACACACACACACACACACACACACACACACACACACACACACACACACACACACACACACACACACACACACACACACACACACACACACACACACACACACACACACACACACACACACACACACACACACACACACACACACACACACACACACACACACACACACACACACACACACACACACACACACACACACACACACACACACACACACACGTTGCTGTAAAACTATTCCACACTTTTGGGTACTGAATTTCTATCAACCCCACCTCATGTGGTTCACTCAGAACAATGGCCTTTGCTAGTTTGGTCCAGTAACACCATATCTTGTTGTTAGGATACACCCCTAGCGAAGAGTTACTAGGTAGCGTAACATAAAAAGTGCACTCCTTCAGCGTCTTGTCCGGTATGAATGATATAACCCATACTGACATATTTTATCATACATCCTCTATGTCTTTTACCAAGATCCAGGTGTTAAACTTGTCAGGCCATCCCAACCATTTAACCAGGACCTGTTTTTTTACCCTGGCTGCTTTTTCTATTCAAAATCTTTTCTATTTTAAATGCTTTGTTTTTACCTATAATTACTGCTTGTAGCTCCTGCTCATAAAATGACCCCTTCACAGCCTCCCCCACACAATCATTTAGTTTATAAATGGGCGGCTCCCTGGCTATACATTTTGATATTGTGAAGTATTCATCTGTGAATGTTTGTTTGTAGCCCTTCCTAAATACGCTTCCGAGTTTTGATATTCTCACAGTATTCCCCCTTGTTAAATCTAAAGCTCAGTCTTCTATGGATTCTTTTTGTACAAATGCTTGAAGACTAATTTCTCGTTGTCTTTGACAGCCGACGGTGACATCCTTATAGATCTATGATGAGTGTTATTGTACGCGTTAACAAGTTCCTGAACCACGTCCACATATCTGCGTGAATTGGCCGAAGTTAGATATCGCCACATAAGTGTTTTCAAGGTTCTGTTAAAACGCTCTACCACACATGCCTTGGTCTCATTTGATGTTGAAAAATTAGGTATTTTATGTTGCCCCATAAGCAGTTGACATTTATTATAAAACTATGTGCCCTCATCTGTCTGAAGTTTCAACGGTACACGTCCTTCACTCAGGATGTCTTTAAAAGCATTAGTCACAGAAGTGCCAGTCTTGTTAGAAATGCATCTAACCCATGCATATTTAGAAAATACATCGATACACGTTAGTAAATACCGCACTTGATCATTTTCCTCCGCATATTCATACAGGTCTACTAAAGCGGCCTGGAATTGTTGATCCCACCGACCAAGACTATGTTCCCAGGGAAATGGACCGCTGCATTGGCATGGAGGGTGTAAACGTCTTGCTCTAATAAATGGTTGACTCTGGCTCGGGGCGGTGTAATGCTGGTGCAGTCCCTGACGGCATTACAAAGTTTAGATACACTGCTTTACCCACCAGGATGCGACGGATCATAATAAATCTTCTGCAACGTCCTTTCCAGGGCGGCGACCGAGTATAAATGATCACTACTGTATCTGTTACAAGGTATTTTATTTTCTTTCTGTTGTACAAATCATATCATTACTAAAATAAAAAACAAACGGAAAAATAAAAACATACATGTATAACATAAGCAAAATAAAGCATATAATACAAGAGATATAAAAACACAAAATACACAACATTCATTCTTTAGCAGGAGTCTTTTTCTTTACTCAGACACGTATTTCCAACGTTCTTGAATCATGTCCAGCTCATCAAGTTTAGCCTCATCCTCATCGATCATGAGATCATACATGCTAGCAATTTCTTCGGATACATCAACATTTTTTAGGGCATGTAGAACCATTTCTGCAGCTCCTTGGAGTCTATCGTCGCTGGCTTGGATACCGTTTATACACAGGTAAAGAGATATGGCAGGCATGAAACCACAGGTCCACACCCTTTTCAGCAATTGTTCAAAGTGAATCGTATAGAATGGATCACTCATTGGCATCAAACAGGGATGTTGTCTCTGACTGGGGTGTCCAGTCTGGCACCCATTGCACACCTCTACACTGTATCAACGCAGGACATTGTTCAACAAATGTAACACACTGACTTTTACACTATTTAGAAACACTGGTGACACCAATCAGGAATTGAATCAGGTCCATAAATATTTGGACATTGACACATTTTTCATTAATATGGCTCTGTACACCACAACAATGGAGTTTTAATTAAACAAATCAAGATGTGCTTTAAGTGCAGAGGTTCAGCTTTCATTTTTTTTTTTAAGGGACCAAAAGTAATTGGACAATTGGCTGCTCAGCTGTTTCAAGGTCAGGTGTGTGTGTGTGTGTGTGTGTGTAATTCCCTTGTTATTTAATTTACAAGGAGTATATAAAAGGTCCAATTGTCAACTGTTTCTGCTTCCAAATCTTCTACCTGTCTCCTGGACCTCATTTCAACGAGGCTGCTCAAGGAGTTTTTGCCTTTGGCACCGCTCTGCTGGATATTAATGTTTTTTTTACTAACCGGTTATGTGCCAGTCTTTCAAAGTGGCTGTAATTAACCCTCTTCTCAAGAAGCCAACTCTCGATCCAGAGGTGTTGGCCAACTACAGACCTGTCTATGATTCTGGAGAAAGTAGTTGCAAATCAGTTGTGTGACTTTTTACATAGCAATAGTTTATTTGAGGACTTTCAGTCCGGATATAGAAAGCATCATAGCACAGAGACAGCACTGGTGACAATTACTAATGACCTTCTAGTTGCATCAGATAGGGGACTTGTAACTGTTCTGGTCCTGTTAGACCTTAGTGCTGTGTTCGACACCATTGACCATGACATTTTATTAGAAAGACTAGAACAGGTGATTGGTATTAAAGGTACAGCACTAAGCTGGTTTAAGTCATATCTATCAAATCGATCTCAGTTTGTATATGTAAATGAAGCCTCAATGAACACTGATGTTCGTCATGGAGTTCCACATGGTTCTGTGGTTTGACCAATTTTGTTCACCTTATATATGCGTCCTTTAGATCAGTGATTGTCCAATTTCACTTCATTGGTCCAAAAAAACATTTAGTTGCCGCAAATAATTTTCCATTGTGGAGCGCCTGGTGTTCACACCGAACGCGGCGCAAATATTCGCGACTCACATTACTCGCTCGACTTTGTGGTTAATGGTGGAAACAGTACCGTTTACACCATTGAACTAACCACTAGTTCTGTTTTAAACTTCTTGTGGAAGTCCCTCAAATGTCAGACCATCAAACGCCCCCGTGTCCGGGTTCATAATATCAACCTTAGCCGCACAACAGCGTCTGAATGACGGCCGCTGCCAGCGCTACTTCAGACGGTCCAGCAGCTGTTTGATTCAGCACCGGCAGGACGGCAGTGATGGCACGGAGCTTCAACGCTGATTGGCTCTACATGTAATCTATTTGCGCGAATAATTTGCACCGCGTTCGGCGTGAACACACCATGAGCCTGCAATATAGTGGCTGGCGTAATTAAATACTCTTCCATAGATAGAGAGATCAAGCCAGATGAAACCAACCAGGTGGCTAAACTTCAAGCATGTTTTAAAGACATAACCTGGATGACCTGCAACTTCCTGATGTTGAACTCTGACAAGACTGAGGTTATTTTGCTTGGCCCAGAGCATCTGAGAAATCAATTATCAAATGATATAGTTTCTCTTGATGGCATTGCTCTGGCGTCAACCACCACCGTAAAGAATCTGGAAGTTGTCCTTCGTCTCCCACGTGAAACAGATCTCAAGGACTGCCTTCTTTCACCTACGCAACATGTCAAGGATCAGGCACATATTGTCTCAAAGGGATGCAGAAACGGTATGCTTAACGGACACTTTGACTACATTAACATGTGTGACCGCCAGGAGGTTCAAAAGGTCCCTTGGCTTGAAATTTGACCCAGGTTTGGGGTGCTTCAAATCCAGCTCTCAGACACGGTCCACCAAGCGTTCCCCAGCATCCCAGGTACATTTAGAGGGGGATTTCCCCAACTTTTACCCAGGGAAGGTGACCTTATCCCTGGGTACAGTCAGATGCCTGCCCTGTAAGCCATCGTCCTCCAAGAGTCCCTTTCCCAAATGCTGACGCAGAGTCCCAGGTACTGTTAGAGGGGGGATTTCCCCAACTTTCACCTAGGGTTAGGGTAGAGGAAATTCACATAGACATGGTGTTTGTCTATTGTTCCCATTGGCCCTCATCCTACCCCATGTGGAGCCAGGCTACGTTTTGGCTGGAAGACTACGTAAGTATTAAAAAAAATACGAAAAAGTAAAAAGATACGAAATTATGTTTATTCTTACTAAACCCCAATGTAAAAACAAAACATAAAAACAAAGAGGGAGGGGGCAGGGAATGGTCTGCTGATTCTTTCAAATTGTTCTTGCCTTTACACGGAGATAATTATTTCCTCCTTTATAAAAACTCTGTCTTCTTTACAAGAGACCCATAATTAGACAGTATATTAAGCACATCTAAAAAGCCTTTGGACAAATAATTAAAAAATATGTGTGGGTCCATAGCACTCAAGCAGCTGCCAATATATTCACTTTAAAAGATGCTTCAGGGTGTCCTAAAAACACAAGTCACATTAGTAAAAAGGACACATACACACACACACAGTGTGATCCTGAGTGCTAGGGCCTTTGGCTGTTAGATCTGATAAAGTGCTTCTTAGTGCCTTGTTAAAACAATTATGTGCTATAGTTCGTGAAAAGAATCAAATAAACTGATTTAAAAGAATCCAAGTACTAAAATCAGCAGAACTGAGGGTAAAAGTGCTAAAAACGTCAAAACTGAGGGCATAAGTGTTATTTAAAAGCAATAAAAAGTTCCTGACGTTTCGCCACACTGTGGCTTCTTCAGAGGAATAAGGGGAAGACTAACAATGACTCACAATATATAGAAAAGAGGGCAGCGAGACCTCAAAAGGAAGCTCTTGATTCGCTACCTGAAATCAACACACCTGTCTCAATTCATCACACCTGCTGTGATCTGCTCCAATCAAGGGCAGCAATCAGAGCTGATGATTGTCCTGCATCTGCTGTTCACACCTGATTGGAATCTGTTTTAATTCCAGGAGATTAAAAATATTTTTAAATATAAGGTTTTAAAAAGAAGAAAGAGTATAAAAGGAAATATTCAACCCAGAGACCGTCTACAAACTCTACACCCATTATTTTTTTACATTACATTTCATTTAGCTGACGCTTTTATCCAAAGTGACTTACATGATACAGTAGACTCAAGACTATTTTCCCAATGAGGTGTAGTTTTCTGAGATTTATTGTGCATAGAGTGCAAGATCCCGTTTGATCCCTGGTGAGGGATTGTCTTGGTCAGGGAGGATTGTGCAATTTAGCATTTGTTTTTGTGGAGTTCCATAAAAAAGAGGTAAGTTAAGACTTGTGGCACTGGCAGGTGGAGAGCACGGACACACAAGCCACTATTTGAGCCTCTTTTTTCTCTCAAAAGTATTCCTTACTCCAAGTTGTTAAAATCACTGAGTCAGTTAATTATCTTCTTTATTTGATTTTATTTAAGAGCTTGTTTCTCTTCTTTGCCCCCACCAATGTTTTTAGCCAAAATTGCGGATGCTTTTTTTCTCATATTAAATCCTGATTATCTCCTCATTCACAAGGTCTATTTGAAAAATGTAAAAAGCTATAAAATACATAAGACCCTTGTGAAGATAGATAATAAGGCCATATATGTGTTAGTGGTATATTGGTTTATGATAATACACTAGAACCGTTGAGTTTAGCCTTCTAGCTAGTTCATAACTTTTTTAATCAGCATTTTTCAAAACTCGGGGTCCATACTTAGTTGTTTTTAAGTCATGCTTATGGTTTATGTTTATAATTATTGTGTAATAGTGTTATAAACATGACACAATTAACTTATATATTGACTTGTGTGGCAGGGATTTTACTTTTTTTTTTTAAATATATGCTCAGTACCAGAGGCTGAACCCAATGTTCCATGATTGGGTTTGATGGGGGGTATATGGCTAATCTGAATTTTATTCCTGTAGGAAACAGGTAAGTGGAATCTTGAGAATATTCCTAATTTAGCTGGGTAATCCAGCTCTCCAGCATATCTGCGGCAGTGGGCGCAGACCAGTGTATTAAGTCGTGGACCTTAAATAAATGGTCCTCCAAACCCTCAAGTTTGTTTGAAGAAGGTGTTTGTTATGGGGTCGGATCGGTCTCATAATTAACAAATGCACACAGAACAATTAACAAATGCACACAGAACAATTTACAAATATATTTGATTTACAAATGCACACAGAAGGATTTACAAATACATTTTACAAATAAATCTGACTCACAAAAGCACACAGAACGAATTACAAATACATTCCAATGCACAAATGTGGATTTGTGTGTATTTATTTGTGGATCACACTGCATTCGTGTGTGAATCGCTACACATTCGTGTGTTGGTTTTTTGAGACTCCCCTGACGTCGCCTGATCCACAAATGCGTTTTTCAACATGGACCTATCTGTAGCCAATCAGATGTCGCCCTCATTGTCAACCAATCACATCACTGCCGTCCTGCCGCTGCTGAAGCAGCTCTGGAAGCGGCCCAAATGAAGTGAATACCGCGATTTCATCACATATAGTTTAAATATATATTGAAGTAACCACTAGTTTTGCTTTATACTTGTTGTGGAAGTCCTTCAAACGTCGGACCATCAAACTCCCCTATGTTTGGGTTCATAATATTATCCGTATTCGCACAACTACTTCTGAATGACGGCCGCTTCCAGAGCTGCTTCCGCAACAGCGGGACAGCAGTGATGTGATTGGTTGGAAATGAGGGCGACATCTGATTGGCTACAGATAGGTCCATGTTGAAAAAACGCATTTGTGGATCAGGCGACGTCAGGGGAGTCTCAAAAAACCCACACACGAATGTGTAGCAATCCACACACGAATGCAGTGTGATCCACAAATAAATACATACAAATCCACATTTGTGCATTGGAATGTATTTGTAATTCGATATGTGTGCATTTGTGAGTCACATTTATTTGTCAAATGTATTTGTAAATCCTTCTGTGTGCATTTGTAAATCAAATATATTTGTAAATTGTTCTGTGTGTATTTGTGAATTGTTCTGTGTGCATTTGTGAATTATGAGACCGATCTGACCCCATAGTTTGTCTGTATAATACGTTTTTGTGTGCTAGGATGGAGCTGTTCAGAAAATTGAATAAGTGGGACAAAAGTCTCCGCCTGTGGGAAGACCCTCCTTGTCTGCGCCATCAACTGTTGGAATTGTTTGGTAATTGTATTTAGCTGTATTTGGCCAGTACCACCTTCTGGGTGGCAGGGTCCAGCTTCCGGAGAACCCCTCTGAGATGGTGAATTTGGGCCCCAGGGTATCTGTCCACTTGTACCAGTGGGTGGTCAATATCTGGGATGTTGCCTAGGTTGGAGGCGCCCAGTCTGAGGATGGGTCTCTCTGGTTCTAAAGACCAGGTAAGCAATTTTTGATATGCCAGTTCATGTCTGATTGGTCCCCGTAGAGCACATGTGTCAAACTCAAGGCCCGCGGGCCAGATCCGGCCCGCCAAGTCATTTTATGTGGCCCACGACGGCTTGAAAGGCATGATCACCACCGCGGACCCGTTTTCAGTCGGTCGCGGACCCGCTTTCGGTTCGTCGCGGACCCGCTTTCGGTTCGTCGCGGACCCGTTTTCAGTCGGTCGCGGACCCGCTTTCGGTTCGTCGCAGACCCGTTTTCAGTCGGTCGCGGACCTGTTTTCGGTTCGTCGCGTACCCGTTTTCAGTGGGTTGCGGACCTTAGCATGGGCAATATAGAAATATTGTGCTTTTATTTTGAATGCAGTAGAGTGTGTCTATTCACACTCCTCAGTGCTGCGTTCACAACACACTTTACTTGCATGAGTTTACACACGCACTATTTGTGATAGTTGAAATGTTCTCAAGTCTGAGTTGGCTCAAACTCCCCGATGAAAGTTTTTGAGCCCACGCCGGCTCCAGAGGTTATATCGTTCGCGAGATGGTTGACTTTACTTTCAAAAAATATGTTTTAACTGATGTGTGTTGGGTGGACATTGGGTTTATTTTCATTTAATTCACAACACAAATGACCACTACACTATCAATCAACTGTCATATCTGAAACCAACATCATTAACTGTCTAATGACAAATTAATGAATAAAAATGATTTGCATTCACCACATTTATGTCACATTTATGATGTCTCAATATGCAATGCATGTATTATACATATGTGAGCAGATTAGAAGCATGTGATTAGCATTAAGCTAACATACATTATGGTTCACCGGTATATTAGAATTGACATGGGCATGCTTGTAGCACAGTTGCTACATTAGCTGAATTGAACTGGAATGAATAGAAAAAAAGTCTTGAAAGCTGGCTCAGAACATGTGCATGTTGAAGGCACATTTTCCCATAAAACATTTGTTGTTTTGGTGTTTATGTTTTAGTATGTATGAGGGAGGAACAGTGGCTCACTGTTTAACATGAAGAAAGGTCCTGAACTCCATCCAGCACAGAGCTGTTTGTGAGAGGGGTTTGTAAGTCCTCCCCTTGTCTGAATGGGTTTCTCGTCATCATCCGCAGAAGTAGTATGTGGTATCCTGGATCGCCGCCACCCGTAATTTAGACACCGAGCATCTCACACAATTAATTAAGGGAAGAAAAAGTTTTAAAAAAACTAACTCAATGACGGGACATCTTCTCAGTCACTTAAAATCAAGACGGCAGACGGGTGGAGTCCGACCAAGAAACGTATCGGAAATTATTTGAAAATGAGCAAAATGTTTTTGATAAAATTGATTGTTGTGGTTTGATTTAGCGAACAGACATTCAATCCCGTCGTTACAACATTGACGTCAGAGCACTCAGTCCGCGTTCGCCAGAAGATCATCCAGCATACGCTCGCACATGTACAGGCAGCGAGGCACATGGAAGAAGCCTGAGGAAGAGGAGAGAAACACCATTATCTAACAGAAAAGACAGAGCAGGAAGCTGCCCCGGGGCCTCACGTCCACTGTGTGGCAACTAGCTTCTCTGTTTGGTAATACTGTATGCATCATGAAAGCACGTCTAAACAGCAGTGATAAAAGCCTTAAAGGGGAATTAAAGTGGTTTTCCCCCATCAGTGTGTTTCCAGGTGTACAGTATGAAGTCTTAGTGTCTCAAGAGGGAGTTGTGTGAAATCTCATGAATGTCAATTATGTTCTTACCTTTAAAGGGGCCTCCCTTAAAATCCAGGGCCACTTTCCCTTCTTGAGTCAAATAGCCGAACCACTCTCCGCTCTTGGCATCAGAAAACTGCACAGAATCAGGCACACAAAGTATATAAGGCATATGGTGCACTGAAATATACAAATTCCTGTATGATATATTTTCACAAAACATTCAGCAATAAGTGCTTTAAACCATGTGGATACAAACCAAACATTACACAACTTCAAATATGCTGCTTCATGAGCTACATTTATACTTTGTTTAAAATGGTAATTGTACGACAAAAGCCATCGAACATGTTGAACTTTATTCAACTTACGTGTTTGAAGCTGTATTCGTAAACTTGAGAGAATCTCTCCAGCAGCTCCAGCTTCTTGGTGTGACTGTAGGCCATCAGGAAGGCAATGAGAGCCTCACAGTGGGGCCACCACAGCTTCATGTTCCACTCCAACTGGTCAAATATACAAGCAGCCGCAGACGGCCTCAATTCAAGCTTTTTCTTTATAAAACACAGTGATCAGACAAATGCAAACGATATCTTCGATCACAAGATGCAACAGTGTCAGCTGTCGAAAGCAAAACACCATCATGCGTGTGGATGATCGGTTCACCTGTGTGGGGCAGTGACCATCCACATCCAGAAAGTAGAAGAGGCCTCCGTGCTCTTTGTCCCAGCCGTACTGATACGGCAGCTCCACAAACTTGTTGATAGCGGTCCTCTGGAGCTCCTTGTCCTGCTGCTGGGCGCTGACCTGAAGCAGGAACCAGCCCGCTTCCAGGGTATGGCCTGAGTCAGCACGGGTTGACATGCGGGGGGAAGACCAGAGGCGAATTGGAAAATGTCGAGGTCGGCAACAAAGGACAGGACAAGCGCTCAACCCAAGCTCCCCCGTGCTCTCACATTGTCTGGCTGACTGGTCAACAGGCAGCGCAGTGTTTACCTGGGTTCTGCAGTCGGCCCTGGCAACCTGGCAGCTCCACTCCCTCTAGTGACACATTCTCTAGAATAGCTGTGCCGTCCCTCTGTGCCAAGTTACAAAAGGAGGTAAAAAAAAAAATGGCAGGGTTGGTAATCTTGAGAAACCAGTGAGAGTACACTTGATTGTAAAAGAGATTGAACCATAAACACCCATGTTGCCAACTCTTTCCCAGCAAAATAATGGGTCTTGGCAACCAAAAGCTGATGCCTACTTACAAAAGTTAGTGTTGAGCTCTGAACTGCCCTAAATGTCACCCCTTCATGAAGTCATTTTAATCACGAAGCATTATTCTGTGTCCATACCTGGATGTGTTGGAGAATCTGCTGTACACACCAGCTGGCCAGCTCCCCGTACTTCTGAGTAGCTTCTGGACCCCGGCCTTCGGTCAGCTGTTGCACCAGACACAGCAGCATCATGGGAACCGCCATGCTGTTGGTGGGAACGTCTCCGGGAAGCTGTGGCCGGCCCAGGCCCGACGAGTCCACCCGAACCCAGTAGATCAACTGCTCCATCATCTGCTCTGCCTCCAGCTAGCAACACGACAGAGCAGAGGCCAGCTTATCAGAAGGTGGTGGAAGGATGTGGCAATGTGATGGCCAGGCGTGTTCAGGCACATTCACCTTTACCAAACCGTATGTGAGTTGGGTCACTAGTGAACAGTCCGCATCCACATAACACACAGCAGGTTAGCTAGCAACGCAACAAATCAGCACTGGCCCTGACAGGGCCGCTTTCAAATTAACTGAATAGTAAGAATATTACAGTTTGAATATTAAGTTGTCTGCCAAAAATACATTTGGGATCATTTTTGGGGAAACAAGATCCAGATTTGCCAAAAAAAGAAGAAAAAAGGGAACTAGTTTCACTGTAGCTTGATGAGTTTCAACATCTGTTTCTGTTCATGCAGAATCAGCATAAAAGTGGGCTTGGAGCCAATCCATGCATGTGGCGACTATAGTCACAACACGGAGCTAGGGCTTGAACGGCCCGGCTCTTCCTCCTGAGACACGGCCGGCGACATTTATTATTGAGAAACATTGTCAAAGACCAAGAGTTTCTGACCTATGTATGATGTGCAATCTCGTTTGGATTATTGCGTTGTACCTGCATGTCTTCGTCACCAGTGACCCTGCTCAGTTCATCCATGGCCATGATGTAAAAGCACTCGCTGAATACAGTCCGCTGAATTTTGAGTACTTTGCCATCTCGTGTTAAGCAGAAGGCGCACTTCCACTGGCTGCCGCTGCTGCCGGGGACGCGAGCAAACTTTCGGAGGAATTCTCCTCCTACGAAGCAAGCAGAACATTGTGACATTAGCTTATGACTCAGAGGGTGGTGCAAGGATGTGGGAATGTGAGAGCGGTGGTGGAAAGACCAGGCGTGTTCAGGCATTCACCTTCACTAAACCTCATGTTAGTGGAGTCACTGGTGAACTGTCTGTATCCACATAAGACACAGCAGGTTAGCTAGCAACGCAACAAAGCTCTGTAAAGCCCTGTTTAACATAACTGATGGCTTCAATTTAGCTGTCAATGTTCACATGACATGTTCACAGACATGACATTTAAATGACATACCCTGCTCATTTCTTTAGGTTCACTATGTTTAGGGTTTTTTCTAGAACATATTGACATTGAGCTTTTCTGTGGTTGGTAGGCACTGCAGACACCCAGACGTATGTGCACAAACACTGAAAAAGTCAGCTGTTCATGCGTTTCTTTTAGTTCCCCTTAAAGATTACATTTTTGCAGCTCCACGGTTTCCTTCCAACAGTGACAACATGTTGTGCACTTTACCATAATGATGATTGGGAGACGGTGCAGAGCAAACATTATCATGACTGTCATCAGTCGCAATGTCTACACCACGCTGCACAGGTTTACCTGTGGATGTGTGAAACTCTGAGGTCACAATATACTAAAGATAATGGGTCTAATTTTAACTCTGTGTTTTGTTTCATTTTAAGCGCAGGACACCCTGGAGAGATATAAATCTTGTTTGTCTTGGGTACGCCTTTAGAGCCCCAAGGAAGAGCTGGGAAATCTGTGAAGAATGCCACTGCGACCCAGCCCTCGAATAAGCGGGAAAAGGTAACGAATGGATGGTTCATCCTCTGGCGAACATGAGTGTGAATAATACATATATATATATATATATATATATATATATATATATATATATACATATATATATATATATATATATACATACATATATATATACATATATATATATATATACATATATATATATATACATACATATATATATATGTATATATATATGTATGTGTATATATATATATATATATATATATATATATATATATATATATATATATATATATATATATCTCCTTCGCGAATCGCCACCTTAACGCGGTGAAGGAGTTTGAGTGGCTCAATGATCCTGGGAGCTATGTTGTCCGGGGCATCTGCCCCTGGTAGGGTCTCCCAAGGCAAACAGGTCTCGGGGGAGAGCCCAGACTAAGAGCGGTTCAAAAAACCTCGATGATAAGCAGCCCAAAGACTGTAGCTACCTCGCCCGGACCAGGGAAACCGGGGCACCCTCCCGGAGCCAGACCCGGGAGGCGAGCTCGTCGGCGAGCGTCTGGTGGCCGGGCTTTCGCCCATGGGGCCCGGTCGGGCTCAGCCCGAAGAAACATCATGGTGCAGCCACCCTGTGGACCCACCACCCGCAGGGACAGACATCGGGGTCGGGTGCTATGTAGACCGGGCGGCGGGCCGGGCAGGGGGCCTGGGCGAGCCGATCGCCGGCGACATAGACTAGCTCTAGGGACGTGGAACGTCACCTCGCTAGCGGGGAAGGAGCCGGAGCTGGTGAGGGAGGTGGAGCGGTACCAGCTAGATATAGTTGGGCTCACCTCCACGCACAGCGCTGGCTCTGGAACCAAACTCCTGGAGAAGGGTTGGACTTTGTTCTTTTCTGGAGTCGCCCAGGGTGAGAGGCGCCGGGCGGGAGTGGGGATACTCACGAGTCCCCGGCTGAGCGCCGCCGTGTTGGAGTTTTCCCCGGAGAACGAGAGGGTCGCCTCCCTGCGCCTACGGGTTGCGGGGAGTAAGGCTCTGACTGTTGTTTGTGCTTATGCACCAAACAGCATTTCGGAGTATCCGGCCTTCTTGGAGTTGGTGGGAGGGGTCCTGGAAAGGGCGCCGCCTGCCGACTCCATAGTTCTCCTGGGAGACTTCAACGCTCACGTGGGCGACGACAGAGAAACCTGGCGGGGAGTGATTGGGAGGAACGGCTTGCCTGATCTGAACCCGAGTGGTGTTTCGTTGTTGGACTTCTGTGCTAGCCACAGTTTGTCCATAACAAACACCATGTTTGAACATAAGGTGGCTCATAAGTGTACCTGGTACCAGAGCACCTTAGGCCGGAGATCAATGATCGACTTCGTAATCGTATCATCTGATCTGCGGCCGTATATTTTGGACACTCAGGTGAAGAGAGGAGCAGAGCTGTCAACTGATCACCACCTGGTGGTGAGTTGGATCAGATGGCGGGGGAGTCGGCCAGAAAGACCTGGCAAGCCCAAACGTGTAGTGAGGGTGAACTGGGAACGTCTGGCGGAGGATCCTGTCCGGGAGGTCTTCAACTCCCACCTCCGGAAGGACTTCTCACACATCCCGAGGGAGGTTGGGGACATGGAATCCGAGTGGATCATGTTCAAAGCCTCTATTGTGGACGCGGCCGCTAGGAGCTGTGGTCGGAAGGTCATCGGTGCCTGTCGTGGCGGCAACCCGAGAACCCGGTGGTGGACACCAGGTGTGAGGGAAGCCGTCAAGCTGAAGAAGGAGGCCTTTCGGGCTTGGTTGGCCCAGGGGTCTCCTGAAGCAGCTGACAGGTACAGACAGGCCAGAAGGACTGCAGCTGCGGTGGTCACGGATGCTAAAACTCGGGCATGGGAGGAGTTCGGGGAGGCCATGGAGAAGGACTTTCGGTTGGCCTCAAGGAGGTTCTGGCAAACCATCCGACGACTCAGGAAGGGAAAGCAGGGCCTTCCCCAGGCTGTTATCAGCGGGGGAGGGTTGCTGCTGACCCAGACAGAGGATATCGTCGGGCGGTGGAAGGAGCACTTTGAGGAACTCCTAAACCCGGTCAACATGTCCCCTGAACAGGGGGCAGCGCCTGAAGACTTGGGGTTGGATGAACCCATATCCCTGGCAGAGGCCACTAAGGTAGTCAAAAAGCTCCTTGGTGGCAAGGCGCCAGGGGTGGATGAAATCCACCCTGAGATGCTGAAGGCGCTGGACTTTGTTGGGCTGTCTTGGCTGACACGCCTCTTCAATGTCGCATGGGGGTCGGGCACAGTGCCCATGGACTGGCAGACCGGGGTGGTGGTTCCCATCTTCAAGAAGGGGGACCGGAGAGTGTGCTCGAATTATCGGGGTATCACACTACTCAGCCTCCCGGGAAAAGCTTATGCCAGGGTGCTGGAACGGAGGCTCCGACCGTTTGTCGAACCTCGGATTCAAGAAGAACAGTGCGGGTTTCGTCCTGGTCGTGGAACAGTGGACCAGCTCTTTACCCTTGCAAGGATACTGGAGGGGTCCTGGGAGTTTGCCCAACCAGTCTACATGTGCTTTGTGGACTTGGAGAAGGCTTTCGACCGGGTCCCTCGGGGCTTTTTGTGGGGGGTGCTGCGGGAGTATGGTGTGCCGGACCCGTTGCAACGGGCCATCCGGTCTCTGTACGCCTGCAGTAGGAGCTGTGTTCGTATCCTCGGCAGTAAGTCAGACACGTTCCCGGTGGGTGTTGGCCTCCGCCAGGGCTGCCCTTTATCACCGGTCCTGTTCGTGACTTTCATGGACAGGATATCTAGGCGCAGCCGTGGGGCGGAGAATGTCAGGTTCGGGGATCTCAGGATAGCCTCTCTGCTGTTTGCAGATGATGTGGTCCTGTTTGCCTCCTCGGACCATGACCTCCAGCATTCACTGGGGCGTTTTGCAGCCGAGTGTGAAGCGGCGGGGATGAGAGTCAGCACCACGAAATCTGAGGCCATGGTGCTCTGCCGGAAACCGGTGGATTGCTCCCTCCGGGTGGGGACAGAGTGCCTACCACAAGCGAAGGAGTTCAAGTATCTCGGGGTCTTGTTCACGAGTGAGGGTAAAATGGAGCGGGAGATCGACAGGCGTATCGGTGCGGCTGCAGCAGTAAAACAGGCGTTGCACCGGGCCGTCTTGGTGAAGAAGGAGCTGAGCCGAAAGGCAAAGCTCTCAATTTACTGGTCGGTCTACGTCCCAACCCTCACCTATGGTCACGAGCTTTGGATCGTGTCCGAAAGAACGAGGTCGCGGATACAAGCGGCCGAAATGAGTTTCCTCCGTAGAGTGGCCGGCTCAGCCTTAGAGATAGGGTAAGGAGCTCGGACATCAGGAGGGAGCTTGAAGTCGAGCCGCTACTCCTTCGTGTCGAAAGGAGTTAGCTGAGGTGGTTCGGGCATCTAATTAGGATGCCTCCAGGACGCCTCCCTTTAGAGGTTTTCCAGGCACGTCCATCTGGTAGGAGGCCCCGGGGAAGACCCAGGACACGCTGGAGGGATTATATCTCCCAGCTGGCCTGGGAACGCCTCGGGATCCCCCAGAATGAGCTGGTAGATGTTGCGGGTGAGAGAGAAGTCTGGGTCGGCCTGCTTGACCTGCTGCCTCCGCGACCCGACCCCGGATAAGCGGTGGAAAATGGATGGATGGATGGATGGATATATATATATATATACACATATATATATATATATATATATATATATATATATACATATATATATATATATATATATATACATATACATATATATATATACATATATACATATACATATATACATATATACATATATATACATATACATATATATATATATATATATATATACATATATATATATATATATATAGATAGAACTCTTCAGTAGTTCTGACGCTAAGAGGTTTAGCTAGCTGCAACAAGCTTTACCGGCTTTTGCAGCTTCCAGGATTTCAGGCTTGTGGAAGCGCTCCATGGTTCGGTACAGGCGGCAATACATCCACACCTGTGAAAAAAATATATTCACCTCACATCTGATGACCACATTTCAGACAGTTGTTCTGCACAGCCAGCATCAGGACATCATGACTTACCTGTCTACCTTGCAGCCAGACATACTTCAGCTCATCATAAACCTTCCCATCCCTCCCGATACAAGTGAAGAAGCCTCTGAAACACAGAGCAGAGGTCCGAGTTCATCACAAGGACACGCATACATGCACGCGCACACACACCTTGTAAAGTTTGGGAACAGTACCCATGTGTTGTGTCATGAGAGTATTTGAGCCAGAAGTCCACTACGTTGTCCAGTTCTTTACGAATCTGCTCTCGCCACCCTTCCAGCTTCACCACTGACATGGTTTCCTTTAAACATGAACATCAGTTTGTATTAAAAAAAAAGTATAATGTATGACCTTCCCTAGTTTACATTTACACACTTAATTATAACAATACTTATCATTTTACCAAACATGGACTGAGACTTGAAGCCTCTGCTTAATCTGGGATATTATTACCACAAATAACTCTATTAAGTAGCTGAAATAAGGGCTGTGGTTAACAAGAGATTTGAACGTTTTCGTTATGAGTCATGAAATACGTCAGTAAACACCCCTTTGGTGAATTCTGAAGCGTTGAAGTTTCTTAAAAAAGGCTGTTGCTAACCAGTAGTTAAGTAAACTACTAAACGTACAGTCATGTGACCTTGTTGTATCTCTTTTATAGCCTAGCATTAGCATTTTACTGCTGCAGATTGGATTTACGCTTCATAAAACAACAACATTTACACTTTGATCCATGAAATAGATCACATGTGTCAAACTCAAGGCCCGCGGGCCAGATGTGGCCCGCCACGTCATTTTATGTGGCCCGCGACGGCTTGGAAGGCATGATCACCACCGTGGACCCGTTTTCAGTCGGTCGCGGATCCGTTTCCGGTTCGTCGCGGACCCGTTTTCAGTGGGTCGCGGACTCGTTTTCAGTGGGTTGAGGACCTTTGCATGGGCAATATAAAAATCCTGTGATTTTATTTTGAAGGGAATTTTGAATGCAGCAGAGTGCGTCTATTCACACTCCTCAGTGCTGCGTTCACAACACACTTGCATGAGTTTACACACGCACTATTTGTGATAGTTCACTTCATTCCCGACCTTTTTATTATGTTTGTGCATGAAAGCACTGCTGAGTCTGTTAGAAAAGGCTGAAGTTATAAAATGATTATGTGTGTTGTATTACTTTGTGTCCTTAAGATGCACTTTGGGGTTTTTAATTGAGTGTAAAAGGGAATATTTCAAACTAGTTTTTTCGTGTTGGCATGTGAGATTCTGTACCATTTCAGGCTCAAACTGCACCATCTTTTCATTAAATCCATTTGAGAAGTTGAACATGTTCCTTGCTTTGGATCTCGGTTCATTCAGGGGTGATGGTGCAGCCAGACCAGTTGAGAACCACTGCCCCAGACCACATGCATGTTCTTATTGGCTAGTTATGTCCTTCTCAACTGACAAAAAAAAGCTTTTAACAAAGTTAATATAACAACGATTGTTTGATCTTTGTCTTTGTTATTTTCTTCTGTTTTAAGTTTGATCTTTGATAGAGTAATGTGGGTTTATATATATATATATATATATGCATGTACAATATTTTTACACTTGAATAAACAATACAAAGACAGTTATTTAACAATATGTTCGGTAGTAGTTCAATTTATACAGTGTTACAGTTACAACCGGCCCTTTGAGGGCGACCATGATGCTGATGTGGCCCGCGGTGAAAATGAGTTTGACACCCCTGAAATAGAGGGTTCTTTTGTCTTAATATTAACCCATTCCCACTCTCTGTGATAATTTGTTGGTTTTACCTACAACGGCTTTAACATAGCATTTAACAATGAGTTGGCCTCATAGACTGTAAGAAGTGGACGTAGTCATTGTGATGTCACCTATCGATTATGAAAACTCGAGTCTGTCAATTTTTTTTTGCAACCAATAAACGGAATTTACCATATTTGGAATGCAGAGAAATGAGATGCAGAGAATGCAGAGAAATTAGCCCGGACTAAAGCGTCCCCTGCTTTATGGTCTGTTTGACTCTAAATGAGCATAATTTTCTAAATGAACATCATGCTGTATTGAAGAAGACTTGAAACTAGAGATTGAGACATAAACTCATGTTTACAATGTTTACTGAGGGAATACATCAAGAGAGAAGTAGAGTCATTTATATAGACTTCTATACAACCAGAGGAGTCGCCCCCTGGTGGTCAGGAGAGAGAATGCAGGTTTAACACATGAAGCATAGACTTCTATACAACCTGAGGAGTCGCCCCATGGTGGTCAGGAGAGAGAATGCAGCTTTAACACATGAAGCATAGACTTCTATACAACCAGAGGAGTCGCCCCCTGGTGGTCAGGAGAGAGAATGCAGCTTTAACACATGAAGCATAGACTTCTATACAACCAGAGGAGTCGCCCCCTGGTGGTCAGGAGAGAGAATGCAGCTTTAACGCATGAAGCATAGACTTCTATACAACCAGAGGAGCCGCCCCCTGGTGGTCAGGAGAGAGAATGCAGCTTTAACACATGAAGCATAGACTTCTATACAACCAGAGGAGTCGCCCCCTGGTGGTCAGGAGAGAGAATGCAGCTTTAACACATGAAGCATAGACTTCTATACAACCAGAGGAGTCGCCCCCTGGTGGTCAGGAGATAGAATGCAGCTTTAACGCATGAAGCATAGACTTCTATACAACCATACAACGTATTTTTGCAAACAGATGAGTTGCCCCCTGCTGGTCAGTAGACAGAATGCTATTTTTAAGACACTTCCAGCATTGACTTCAGAATCAGAGGTTGCCATCTGGTTGGCCTAAAAAATGTATCACACATCTTCTTTGTGCTCGTGCCAACTGCTTATGCCTAGTGCTGATCTAACCCTGTGGGCTGAGTGAGGGAGGGACTATGAGAAAGAAACACTATCCGCCTCCAGTGTCACCATAAAGAACAAGAGTATTGAGGCGTTCAAGTGTCCCGTCTGACAAAACGCTTAAAGAGACACGCGCTGTACTGCAGCAAAGGAAACACATCGTGGGAATTACGCGTGGAAACACGTTCTAGTAAAGCCACGAAATTAAAAAACACGAACCTGAAAAGGAGCAAAATATTTTCCCTTTTAACGTAAAATGCTCTGTTTGACGTTAAAGGGGACAATATTTTGCTCATTTTAAAGTATGTTTGAACAAACCGAACATTTGTCATGTTATTTGTTCTAACCTGGCATCTTTCACCATCAAAAGTCTAGAGCCAACATCAAGCTAACTGTATATTTTGAAACTATTATCCGACCAATAAACGTGATATTCTCGCTAAAAATAAGTGAGAAAACTAGTTCCTCCGCTGTCAGCGCACGCGTTGCAGAACCCGTGAGTGTTTACCCTACAGAGGGAGAAGTGCTCCGCGGGCTCACCGGTCTTACCTTCAGGTCCAGGTGCAGACTGACAGTGACGACAGACCGGTCTGCAGCGGCGCTCCGCTCGCTCCCGACGAGCTTTCGGTCATATGACCGGCCGCGGCTCTGGAGGAGGAAGTGGATCGCTCCGCAGTTTCAGCCCCCACTCAAGGAAATGCCTTTTCGATAGCACACTATCGAACAGGGGGACTGGAATGTGCGCGCGTGGCATACAAACATAGATTACGGTGTTGTTCTCACGACAGAGGTCATTGTGCAATAATGATGGAAATGAGTAAAAGCATTATGCATTATGTTCTTCTTCTTATCTCTCTTTAAATGTCAGACAAGAGGAGAAAATAATAATAATACAAGAAAATAATAATAATAATAATAAGACGTCTTTTAAACCCACATCACCACGTGACTTCAAGAAAGTACTTTGTGAGTCTGTCCTGTTCATACATATTGTGATGATGAACCGACAACAAATCCTGTTACTACAGGATCTGTTGTCTCCAGCAGATGGCAGCATGGGGTCGTCTTATACACATGTATATATGTATATATACATGTGTGTGTATATATACATGTGTGTGTATATATATATATATATATATATATATATATATATATATATATATATATATATATATATATATATACATACACATATTTTTATTTTTTACATCTCATTTTCCTTTGTGTCAGTGAAACCAAACCTTTGTCCCAGGCGTAAACCTCCGGGTCTGAAAAGTTAAGCCAATAAAGAAAGTGTCTTAAACTTGCATTCTTTCTAATTATCAGCAGAGAGCAACTCCTCTGTTTAAAAAAAAGTTTAAATGTTCATAAAGCAGAGTATGCTTTAGAGCAGGGCTACCTTGTGATTGGTCTCTACCACCGCGTTGTCCAGTCTGGGAGTTGTCTTTGTTTTCGTCTTATAACTTTAATTCGTTCACAGTTTGTTTTCAGGTCATGAAAGCTAATTGTAACATTTTGATTCTTGTTCAGCGCTTGGTTGTAAGCTGGTTGTCCCGATTTGTAAAACATTTAAATGTTCTGGTTTTCGTCGGTCACTACCAAATTGCCTCAAAACCTAAGTCTACAATCAGATGGGTGTTGTCAGGTGACGACATCCTCTTCCTAGTCTATGCCTGTGCCCAGACAGCAGACAGACACAGAGACCATAGCAGGTGAGTTCAGTTTGTTCTGTTTACAACTTGTTCTTCTGCTCACAAATAGCGAAAAAGAAGAAAAAAAAACAGTTAATTTCATCAGATTTAATTAATATCCTGGGAAGCCCGGTGAGTTTCGACAAACAGCAGCCTAAATGTGGTTGCCAAAATGACTGATGAGTCATCAATTCAAAAGGCAACACTAGCCTGTGTGACCACGATTCAGGCCCCAAATCCTCATCTAATGTTGAGTTGGGATTATTCAGATGATCGTTTAT
Organism: Cottus gobio; assembly: GCA_023566465.1. NCBI lineage: Eukaryota > Metazoa > Chordata > Actinopteri > Perciformes > Cottidae > Cottus > Cottus gobio. The sequence continues at coordinate 29,057,058 of CM042215.1, read as the reverse complement.
TAGAAGACTTGATATTGATATAAGACTTGATATACTTGATATTAAAGAAGGTTGGAACATTGTGTGTTTACAGAATTAGTCTGTAAACAAAAGGACAATATTTTTCAGTTAACTGTACCTTGAGGCAGCCTGAGATATTGTATTGCAATCCAATCCAACAATTATATTTACAACATGTATTACAGTAAAACTAACAAACAAAGTTAACTAACCTACATTTTAAAAGACCAGAAAAACATAAACATACGAGTATGACCCTCAAAGTGGTCTATAATCAAAAGAAATAAAACAGTTATATTTGAATAGATACTACAGTATTACGCAGCAACATCACATTGTAGTTTATTCTAATGCCCAACAGAGGGCACTCCGTCAACACAAATGGTCCCCAATAAATTACAAAATAGAGATATCATCCACAAGCCTTGTTTGTGGTGATTTAAAACTCTTTGACGCTAGATAAGTGGAGAACTACAACAAAATTAAAGGTAGAATAAGCCAAAGAAGATATATTTTTATATAAATATACACAATACTTGAGTCCTACGACCACTCAATAATGGTAATTTTAATGGTGAAGTATCCTTTAATGGGGGCCGTGGTCTTAAGCAGGGTCCACAAGTTAGATCGGCCACACTCTTCTTCTAAATGTGTTTCAAATGGGTGCTCAACTACAAAAACAAAAGTAGAGTTGCAACTCTGCAAATGTTGAGCTCTTAAATCAGGTGTTTCTGAGCACAGCGCAGCCATCATAACAGGACATCTGGACCATATAATGGTCAGGCATTACATTACACAGAGGGCAAAAAAGCACAACATCCTCTCCGTGTTCAATCGGCTTAGAACAAATAAGTCAGAGAAAAAGACCTTTCCCAAAGACATTCTGAATTGACACACTCAGCAGGCCTTAATTATGTTGCATAATTATTGTGTAGGATGTTCCCTCTACTAGATTGACCTTGAGGTTTTCATGAGATGTTACACCCCATGTAGATATTGTCTGTGGTTCACCTGTGTTGAATTAGGTCATTGCTTTGATCACTTTTAACATAAATTATTTGACAATTCAATTCACTTCATTGAGAGAAGTCTGCATGTTAGTTGATGTAGTATATCAGTCACACGACGTCATGTAATTTTTTTAAAATTTGAACTGATAAACATAATGCACTGGATGCTGGGTGCAGCTGCACTGCTTGGCCCCCGGGCACTTAGAACAACCGCCATCATCCTCGCCGATTCACCCAAGACCAGTATCTCGGCATGACATGGCATCCTGGTACAATTTATTTGCAGATAAAAGCAGGAAAGAACTCACAAGTGTCATCAATGCATGCATCCAAACTCACCGGCACCCCTCAGACCCAACGGTCATCCTTTCATCACTGAAGACGCTTCACCAATGCGCCCAGCTTCTCATCAGATTGCCGTTTCAGAGCTCGTCTGACCCAAAAGAGAACCAACAAAAACATCTTTAATTTCCACTGAAATATTCATTTTAAACAAGGCCAAACACTGTCAATGCAGCTTTGCACACACTGCTATTTATTTATGGGGTTGTTTGTGTGTTAATGTCATTTTATGAGTCTTTCACAGGCATATAATTTTTATGTTGTTTGTGAGCCACAAACCTAAGCAATTGTTTTATCATAATGTGACAGACAATACAGTTCTTTTTAAATCTTAAATCTTACAAACCATGAAACTCATTGATAGTTTTTAGTGTCTCACAGCCTGCCTTCTCTTCCAGCCCACTTAGTGGACAATAACAATATCCACAGCTCTCCTCTGTTAAGAGAAGAGTTTTAATATTTTATTTTCAAATAAATCTGCCTAGCTGTTGGAGAGAGAGAGCGAGAGAGAGGAGGAAGAGCCGCAGACATCCATCATCGCAGTGTTTTCTAATAGACATGATTGAGCTCGGGGATCAGCGCTAGCCTGGCAGCATCTGCTTCCACTGCCAGCCATGCTCTCTGTGGAGGGGGGAAACCAGATTATCCGAAATGACAGCAGGGTAAGTGAACTGGCTGCTTGTCAACAGGACAGAGAAATTGCCACCTGAGTGTGTTGGGATTGACTGTTTGGATGTAAACACTTTTGAGTGCTGGCAGCTGGTCTGGGCCCCGAGACGGCTCCAGAAAACCATTAATGCTTTGAGTTTAGCTGCTAACGCTCCTTTAAGGAGCATCAGCTTGGTTTCAGCAGGGTGTGCCGACTGCACTTCTATTCTGTTCTTTACACACATTCTTCTGTGGTGCATTAGGCAGTTTCTCTGCAGTTGTTGGTGATATATAATGTATATATAATGTTTTGCTTAATGGAACCGCAGGGTTACTTCTGACATTTGTATTTTTGTTTGTGTTTATTGCTGGAGCACTGAGGGCATATGACAGAATACATTCATCAACATTGGAAAAGTCTGATGTCTGGCAGCAAGAAATAAGATGAATGAAATAAGACTTTAGGCAATAGCAGCAGTGGGAGGTCGGTCACTGTTGAGCTCACGTCCTCAGAGACCTGCATCCATCGTTCATCCAGGATCAAGCTGCACTTGACGGGCGGATAGCAGGACTCTGGGGGCCAAGAGGAGTCTGTGTTGGCACCATGATGCTCGGTGCTCAAACACACAGTTCATGTTTAATTTTTTTTAATTGGACCAATAGTTATGTGTTTTGTGATATTCTGAAAAAACTGTATTTTGATTTTTTCCTCCTCTCATTTGAGGCCCATGCCAAAGGCCAGCACTGAGCCCACTACTCCTAAAGGACTTAGGGTGGTTAAAAACAGAGGTCCAATTTCATGCATGTACCTTTATGTATGTGACAATTAAAATGTATCTGACTGCTAGGATTAAAGACTTATCACCCAGATACAACCTCACAGGTTGTATCAGGTAGGAATCAGAGACAGCATCCTATTGTGTAGCTGTTGGGTTTAAAAGCCAATGATAATAAACCCTTTGTCATTTTATTGACATCACCATGTATATCACCTGAGAGCAGCATCAACAAACATCTGGTAAAACATGTGTCTGGTGCCAACTCTTACTTCACTCCTTGTTTGTGTTTTTACTCAACTACCGAAAGACACTTTAATGAATGAGCTGTTTCGTGGAGGAACTATCAGCAAATGATAGTTAATTAGTAATAGTTGATAAGTTAATTAACTTCGTCAGGTCAGAGGGCGGCAACATTGGTCTGTCCATCCATTTGTCCCAACCAGCCCTCTAACCTTTACAACATGATAGTTTGTTTGTCATGGGCTTAACCCTCCTGTTGTCCTGGGGTCAGAATGACCCCAAATTAAATATTTTGCCGTCAAAATATGTTTTTTATTCATCAAATGGTCTGAAAATAATGGGGGTTGTTCGATACTATGCTCTTCGTGATTAAAATATATTTTAAGTAATTTGATTGAATTATGGGTAATATATTGAATTTAATAACGTCTGTTGTCCTCTGCAGCACAAAGTGGTGCAATGGGCCAACTTGTCCCCCCATACTGCTTTCAAAACATCTTTGATCTTGGATGTTTGATGTGTGGGGTCAAGCAATGGTTATGACAACAGCAGCAACAACAAAACACTTTTCTCACAGGTGTTGGGCAGCAGATGGCATTTCACACATTTCATTTATAGAGACAGGCAGCACCATGAGGAGGCAGAAGCACTATATTGCACAGGAGGCTTGTGAGCTAATGTTGAACTATGTTGGGGAAAATAATGACCAGGAGGACAATGCTGAACATCATGAGGAGGAAGAATCAACGGATGAGGAGGATTCAGGGTCAGAAGAGAAGGAACATAATGATGAGGTGATGGATCCAACATACAGACCACATGCTACTTCTTCCTCTGAAGAAGCCCCCACATCACCCGCTACAGAAATGGAAGAAGGGTATGAAGTGAAGGAACATGATGAGGTAGGATCTGAAGCTGAAATGGAGGAAGTGGAGGAATGCACTTATCATGATGAAGAGGAAGAAACAACTGATGAGGAAGAATCTGAAATGGAAGAAGTGTCAGAAGTGGAGGACTGCACTAATTATGAAGAAGAATCAACTGATGAGGAAGAATCTGAGGAAGAGGACCCAGCTGCGATAGAAGAATATTTCCAGTCAAAGGATGAAACATTGATCTTGTCTTCCATCCCTCCCAGGCGTGTACCGATCCAGTAAAGAAGCTACTAGTTTATGGAATGCCGAGTCTGGAGGGTAATTTTCATGCTACCATGACACTCAAGATGTTTCTTAAAATCTCAAGAGTGATTCGATTTGATGACAAAGACACCAGAGCAGATCGCCGTGCACGAGACAAACTGGCTCCCATTGGAGACGTTTGGGACAAGTGGGTGTCTCTCCTCCGTTGATGTACGATCCACTGATGTGACTGGATGAGCGCCTGGTCCCTTCAGAGGTCGCTGTCCATTCAAACAGTACATCCTGAGTAAACCAGGGAAATATGGTATGCTGTGATTGTGTTTGAATGAAGCTGTTATTAAGGTGTAACACAGAATTGGGGGAAGTATCCACTTTATATTCTTTAAATAAGTCAAACCAGACGGGGTCATTTTTGACCCCAGAGGACAACCGGTGTGATTATGTGCTGCCATTAGAAAAATGTAAATTATTCAAAAACAGCATCCTCACTAAACTTTGACATGTACCACTCTGTAATATGTCAAATAGTCAAAATAATATAAAGTCAAAATAATGAATTGTTACATTTCATTTCCACTCAAAAACAGGGTATACTTTTTATAAACAAGGTCTATTGGCCCTAAATTCCCAAAACAAAGAGAAGAATGTGTGATAATGGGTTGGACTGAAGTAAGACTAAAGGTGTAAAACACAATTGATTGACAATTTATACTATATGCTTTAAATAAGGGTCAAACCAGGCGGGGTCATTTTTGACCTGAGGACAAAAGGTGTATGTCCAACGGGAGGACATTACGAGGGTTCAATTTATAAAATCATTCATTAAAATCATTTATAAGTAGTGAAAGTAGTCACTATCATAAATACTAGATATCTTCTTCCATCAACAGTGCCAGTTTTTCTACCCGGCAGAATGTGACCAAAAACAGTAATGTACATTTTATACACATTAGATGATAAATGATGTAGGGTGACTACACCTAATAATCATTTTCATATTAATGTATTCAAAAAACCTCATAAATAAAACAAACAGATATTTGGACATTTCCCACATTTTATTAGCCTCCGTTTTAATTTAATTAAAAGTGATATTTACAAGATTCGACTGATACAATCAAACATTTTATTGAACATGGCCTGAAGACCATTTGAGAGAATGAAGGTTAATGGCAGTGCAGCATCTCTTCTCAGACTGTTGGTTGACCCCATGTTGACAGGCCCCTGAGGCTCGCTGGCTCTAGCTGTAGTTCCTCAGGTACACCAGTCTGTGCGGCTGGAACTTCTCCCGACACAGGGGGCACTCTGCCTGAGGGACGTCCAACACAAAACACACACATTTATCGTCAATGGAATTTTCAATCGAATCCTATCGTGATAATTTCATATATCGAGATATTGTGATACACAATGATGATGTCTAAAATGATAAGAAGCCCATACCGACTCAAAATTCTTCTGAATATCTGACGGGAATATTTTGGAGAACACATTTTTTACATCACATTTAACATTGTATTGTCTTAGTCTGATTACTCTGTAATTGTGCGCATGCGAGCAGCTAAAAATTTACATTTATTCTCCATAATTTCCCATTAAACGGTTTATATTATTACAGCCTACGCTAAGGGCACAGCTGCAGGGACACCGATTCTGTCAAAGTAAGCAGAAAGTATCAGCACACTGGATTACAGCTTTAAGAGACGTGTGAGGCATCGATCGATCGGCCACCAATCAAAGCCGGAGATATAAATGTGGATGACATTTATCTGCTTATTTGTCAAAATACCGGAGGCCGTGTAGCACCCCTCGTTTGATAAGCTCAAATCACTGATATGCATCATATGATGATAAGCACCTGTTTCACTGGCAGATTCTCCTAAAATCTTGATCTGCCACACCACTGCTTCTTTTCGTGGCCACTCACTCTCACACACTCACTCACTATTGGATTATACATCGCAGCTCATGATTAAAGGAAAAAATTGAATGTGGTGAATTTCTATTAGCAAATTAATAGAATGATGATGAATATCTTCCCCAGAGTGACATGAAAAAGCAGTCTAGCTCGTTATCGTGGAGAAAAATAAGAGCCGACTTTAAAATATACTGGCATTATCACGAATAAACAGACTCTTGCGATGCTGCTATTTTTATTTATTTATCCTTTATTTCTGCTGTGGAATATCTGTATAATAATAATAATATGTGGAGTCGCTAATAAAAAAAGATGGGTGTCCTTTCTGTGATGGAATTAAAATATTTGTAAGGTGAAGTGATTCTGGTATGCTTTAATTCCATTTTTGAAACAATAAGAAACAGAAACCTCTCAGGAGCCTGACCTTGGTGTTGCACCACTCTGTGATGCACTCCCAGCAGAAGAGGTGTCCACAGGGAGTGGAGGTGGAGTGTCTCCTCTCCTCCAGGCAGAGGATGCAGCTGGCAGCTCGCGGGCCGGCTCTGTGTGCGCGCTGAGGGCTGCAGACAGACGGGTCAAGGAGTCATGCGTTTCATTCTTTTAACTGATACACAACACTTGACCAAAATCCTACAGTGGCTTGGTCTTTAGAGATGGTTGATGTACAATATATATATAAAAAAATCGCTAAACTATTTTTTTGTAAAAAAAAAAAAAAGAAAAATCAACCCTGAAATACCAAACCGTGAACTCTAAAACTCTGCCATGATAAAGACCAGATGCGCCGGTACCTGAGGGTCCTGTAGAGCTTCCACTCCTGCCGGGCTCTCTGCTTCTGTCTGAAGCTGTTGAGCTGCAGACACATGGTGACGAGCAGCTGGAGGAGGGACAGCACGCCCAGCAGCCTGTAGCTGCTCCTGACGGCCCCGTCGTCACTGCTGAGCCCCATCACACGCAGCTACACACACACACACACACACACACACACACACACACACACACACACACACACACACACACACACACACACACACACACACACACACACACACACACACACACACACACACACACACACACACACACACACACACACACACACACACACACACACACACACACACACACACACACACACACACACACACACACGTTTTAGCTAGGTGGAACTAAAATAACTATATTTTATAAGTATTTTGACAAAAAAATGTGTGCAGCAAACTGTCTTCGTGACAGAGTTATTCATTACTGCGTGTCCCATACCGGCACCCTGCCTGCTCAGCAAATGATAAACTCAATAATTAATTATCTTCCAACACTGTTAGGAAATATGGGACAAAATGTTGAAAAGCTGGAAAATAACCAACAGGATGTATTTAGTTGAGTCAGACAAAAACTAATGCTTTTCTAAACACACTTTGGGGAAATCTGCCAGTTTACTGTGTGAAATTGATATGACTGAGTTTATCAATCTTCTTTATCTTTCGACATAATTATATGTATGCACGTTGTATGAGTTCTGTATAAATGCAAGTTAGTCCCTGTGATCAAGTGAAGGTTCAACATTGTGGAAGTCATTAAGGACTAAATGGCCACTCGTGTTTTGTATCATTAGTGTTTAACTAAAAAGTCAAATAAAATAAATAGTATTTTTATATGACACGTCCAAAAAACAAAAACTATCCCCTACATAGCTGATACCAGCCGCCCTCTTGGACAGGTGATAGAAAGAGCCGCTGATGTAGAACAGAGCGGCGTGGAGTCGGTGTAGGAGGGTCAGGCTCTGGTGGAGGATGAACACGGCCGGCACACACGCTCTCCTCTGGGGCTCCGACAGCAACCCCACCGCCCTCTGCATCCACCTCCTCAGCCACCACTCCAGGCTCCACCGCAGCCCGGATGCTGCCCGCCGCCGCCCGGCACCGCCGAGCCTCTCCTGCCCACATTCCAGCTCGTTCTCCAGGCACACCAGGACCTTGCCCACCAGGTAAGGGAAGTAGGCACGGCAGAGGACAAAGAGGCCCCGTCTGGCCCGGGAGGGGACCGAACGCTTTGTGGGGTCCACCTGGACGATGTTGACGTACTCCTCGCCCAGGGTCTGGTAACCTACACGTAATAATGACTTCTTCATGAGACAGTTCATAAAACACACATGTAGCAAAGTTATGTTGGATAGGTCGGCAACTACCTGAGAATGTCGTCAAGCCATAGTATGCAAGGTCTGACAGCAGCTCTATCTCTCTCCTCCAGTCCAGCCATCTTTTGGATCCTACAGAAAGAAACTTTAACATCGATCATCTTTAGCTTGAAAAAAGTCCCATTGGTCAGTGAAACCCCTTTGTGGAAAAAGTAGTGCAGACTGAGCAGACAGCATTGGGGTTTGGGTCTCAAGATCAACGCATGCGCAGAAGTAATCAACTACGTCAAATGAGTTTCAATTTACGAAGCCTTACCAGTCAGAACCAATGCATGGCCGTGTTCAGTAATTAGGAGCTTTTACTCCACAACTCTGCAAAGATACCAGTGTTCCAGACATGTTGGAACATTATTGCTTCAGTTTAAAGTCCACTGAAACACTACGTGAACAGCAGGAGCCACGTTAACGTCACTGACCGGTGTATTTAATGTACGTCGAATAGATACATAGAGAGAAAAGAGAACACACCTCGTTGGCTCTAAAGTTAAAGTGAAGCAAGCTTGCTGGCCAGAAGACGAAGGAAGTTTCGCAGCGTGTTCGATTTGAACAAACTCACCAGCTAGTGTTTGAAAGGCTTCGTTGGCGTTGTTTCTCAGGAAGGTTTGATAATATTCGTCCTTCTGACTGGACCGAATCAACTGGGACTGGTTCGCGGGAGCGAGCGGCATCGTAGGCGAGCGGAAAGATAACGTCCGTCTGTAACTCGACAGTGTGCTGAAGGCTGAAGGCTGTCAAACGTGCACGATGCCACTGGGCTGCGAGAAGCCCACCGCAAGAGAAGCGGCACGCTGACCGCAACAAGCTAGCTGTCTCGTGTCCGTGGTGCGACTCTCGGTCCCGATACCGTGCATGGTCGGAATATGCACTAATATTGCCTGGTTATGATTGTTATAGTTCCATACAAATACATCCAAAATGTTCCATGTTGATTCAGGAAACAAATAGGAAGCTGATGCCTCTGAAAACACTAAACGATGATAATGAAGTGACAGTGCCGCCTACTGACCGGAGGAGGCATTACATGTTCACTCAACTAGAATTGGTGAGATGAACTCCCTTTTAACTTTTGGATATTTGAAAAGGAATAGGACTTTGGTCTCATTATCAATCTGAGTATTTTACTTAATAATACACATTATAATAGCTACGTGGTATTCAGGGTCATGTTGCTTGTTTTCATTGTGATTCTAGTAGGGCTGCATCTTTTTTAGTCGCTTAGTTGAATAATCAATCACGTTTGTCGACGATGATTTATGTTCGTAGGAGTGTTAGTTTATCTGCTCGAGTACAACCCTATTATAAATATTTAATTTTCATTTACCACTGTGGCTTTATTCTGAGGTCATAAGACAGGCCTTTGTGTAAAACATATATTATATATATGTTCTATCTATGTTGAGAACAATGTAATTAACAAGTAACAAGAAAACACTGTCAGGCTCATAGACATGATTTTAAAGATGCTCAGGGTTCTCTGACCTCAGGGTTCTGCGCTCTGATCTCAAGGTTCTTTGCTCTGGCATCAGGGTTCTGTGCTCTAACCTCAGGGTTCTATGTTCTGATCTCAAGGTTCTATGCTCTGACCTCAGGGTTCTGTGCTCTGACCTCAGAGTTCTCTGACATCAGGGTTATATGCTCTGACCTCAGGGTTCTATGCTCTGATCTCAGGGTTCTCTGACCTCTGAGTTCTATGCTCTGACCTCAGGGTTCTATGCTCTGAACTCTGACCTCAGGGTGCTTTGCTTTGATCTCAAGGTTCTATGCGCTGACCTCAGGGTTCTATGTGCAGACCTTAGGGTTCTGTGCTGTGACTTTAGGGTTCTATGCTCTGAACTCAGGGTTCTATGCGCTGACCTCAGGGTGCTTTGATCTCAAGGTTCTATGTGCTGACCTCAGGGTTCTATGTGCTGACATCAGGGTGCTTTGATCTCAAGGTTCTATGTGCAGACCTTAGGGTTCTGTGCTGTGACCTTAGGGTTCTATGCTCTGAACGCAGGGTTCTATGCTCTGACCTCAGGGTTCTATGCTCTGACATCAGGGTTCTCTGACATCAGGGTTCTGTGCTCTGACCTCAGAGTTCTCTGACATCAGGGTTATATGCTCTGACCTCAGGGTTCTATGCTCTGATCTCAGGGTTCTCTGACCTCTGGGTTCTATGCTCTGACCTCAGGGTGCTTTGCTTTGATCTCAAGGTTCTATGCGCTGACCTCAGGGTTCTATGTGCTGACCTCAGGGTTCTATGCTCTGAACTCAGGGTTCTATGCTCTGAACTAAAGGTTCTATGCTCTGACCTTAGGTTCTATGCCCTGAACTCAGGGTTATATGCTCTGACTTCAAGGTTCTATGCTTTGAAATATGAATATGAAACTGTTTCAACCAGAAACTAAAACAAATGTCTCAAAATGATTTTCCATATTGTATTCTTTAAGTTACCCGTTCAATCATACAATGTGCACATTTTATGTTGCAGCACGAAGTTTTCTGATTAAATGGTTAAATGTTGCATATTGGATGGATTATAAGTGTGCAGGCACAACCCCTATGAATATCCTAACTCATAACCAATATCCATCCTGTGCCAATATCATCCAATCATTTTAATGATGTTATGTTGCTGCTACAAACACAGTGTTTATGAGCCACTGTGCAAGTTGCTACAAGGCGCTCTTGAACCTGTGTAAGTAGGTGAGGTGCACTCATTCATTCATTCACTTCACAGCTCAGGCAGCTCTGCTGTGATCTGCCCAGAAAGTTGCGGAACCAGTTTTCTTTGTCTCTGCAGTGCATGCGCCCAGAGCCAGCCAGGTACTATGACCGCTACGGAGAACATCCCATTATAAGCCCACTCCTATCCTTTTACAGTGACAACCGTATCAACAGTCCGTCTCACCAGGAAGTTGAACTTTGCTCCCAGTGAGGAGGAGGAGCTGGGCTTTTCCTTCTTCCTCTTCAGTTGGGAGCTACTTGTAACTTGATGGGAGGTGGGCCGAGTGGGGAGCACTCTGCCGCCTGGACTAAACCACTACAGAGCACACAGGGAGAGTCTGGGATTTCGACAGGTAAGACACAAATGTGACCGGCTGCTTGCACCGTGTAACTCAACACCAAACTGTATTTGTCGTGTGATCTGGTTTCAAAGCATCGGCCCAGACAGGACTGGATTTGGAAGGCTGAGAACATCGTTGCTGCTTGTACTTTGTGGTTAACATGTTATAAGTTGGCCCCATTGTGGTGCTAAAAGGTCTTCCGAACATCCCCCTGAATGAAGTTGATTGTGTTTGGACCATGAACCGGTCAGGTCAGGTGAAGGTTTTCTGTGTTCCACATTGGATGAATCAGGTGCATTATGTTCACCGTATCGGAGCAGAGCAGATTAGATTCTCAGAGGGCCAACAGAAGTAAGTCGGAGTGATGATAGCAGGCAAACTTCAGCTAGCTAGTGTGGAGTTATCATAAGTCTATGACTTCCAATAGACAGCTACTGAGGTGGCGTTTCGTTCCAGTCTTGATAGGAGAGCTTTCGCCGAATACATCCATCAAACACTGGTGTTTTATTCTTCCAACGTGTCTGTTTTGTGCAAGGAATTAAAAGAAATTGTATTAATTAATTTTTTCTCTAAAATGTGTGTTCTTTCACATTGAGAAACGTTTGCAAACTGTCCCCTGGCTATAGTGAACATGTTATTGTATTCATATTGTGATCATTTCTTTATTTGGATAATGTAAAACACAATTGCGCCTCGCCCAAGCACATAGGGTACAGTCAGGGAACAGGAGTTGGTGAGCAAGAATGGAAAAAATAAATAATAATAATAATGCTCACAATGACTATGACTAAATCAATGCAAAATGCAAGAAGGAAAAGCCAGAATAATACCAACCAAATAAAAAGGTGCAGACATAAAAACAATAAAAGGTCCATGTAAATGCACAAATGACCAAACCACCTAAACACAGAACAGCATTTAAATATGAGTGAATCCACACAATCGTAAAGAAAGAAAGAAAGAGTATCATTCAGACTCCAACATGCATTATCAAAGTACAGTTAGGTCCATAAATATTTGGACATTGACACATCTTTCATTATTTTGGCTCTGTACACCACAACAATGGAGTTGAAATGAAAAAATCAAGATGTGCTTTAAGTGCAGACTTTCAGCTTTAATTTGAGGGTATTTACATCCAAATCAGGTGAACGGTGTAGGAATTACAACAAATTAAAATGTGGCCACCCTCTTTTTAAGGGACCAAAAGTAATTGGACAAATTAATATAATCATAAATCTAATTGTCACTTTTAATACTTTGTTGAAAATCCTTTGCAGTCAATGACAGCTTGAAGTCTGGATTCCATAGACATCACCAGACGCTGGGTTTCGTCCCTGGTGATGCTCTGCCAGGCCTCTACTGCAACCGTCTTCAGTTCCTGCTGGTTCTTGGGGCATTTTCCCTTCAGTTTTGTCTTCAGCAAGTGAAATGCATGCTCAATTGGATTCAGGTCAGGTGATTGACTTGGCCATTGCAGAACATTCCACTTCTTTGCCTTAAAAAACTCCTTGGTTGCTTTCGCAGTATGCTTCGGGTCATTGTCCATCTGCACTGTGAAGCGCCGTCCAATGAGTTCTGAAGCATTTGGCTGAATATGAGCAGATAATATTGCCCGAAACACTTCCGAATTCATCCTGCTACTTTTGTCAGCAGTCACATCATCAATAAATACGAGGGAACCAGTTCCATTGGCAGCCATACATGCCCACGCCATATCACTACCTCCACCATGCTTCACTGATGAGGTGGTATGCTTTGGATCATGAGCAGTTCCTTTCCTTCTCCATACTCTTCTCTTCCCATCATTCTGGTACAAGTTTATCTTCGTCTCATCTGTCCATAGGATGTTCTTCCAGAACTGTACAGGCTCTTTTAGATGTTTTTTGGCAAACTCTAATCTGGTCTTCCTGTTTTTGAGGCTCACCAATGGTTTACATCTTGTGATGAACCCTCTGTATTTACTCTGGTGAAGTCTTCTCTTGATTTTCGACTTTGACACAGATACACCTACCTCCTGGAGAGTGTTCTTGATCTGGCCAACTGTTGTGAAGGGGTTTTTCTTCACCAGGGAAATGATTCTTCTGTCATCCACCACAGTTGTCTTCTGTGGTCTTCCAGGTCTTTTGGTGTAGCTGAGCTCACCAGTGCGTTCTTTCTTCTTAAGAATGTACCAAACAGTTGATTTGGCCACACCTAATGTGTCTGCTATCTCTCTGATGGTTTTGTTTTGATTTTTCAGCCTAATGATGGCTTGCTTCACTGATAGTGACAGCTCTTTGGACTTCATATTGAAAGTTGACCGCAACAGATTCCAAACACAAATACCACACCTGAAATGAACCCAAGACCCTTTTATCTACTCCTTGTAAATGAAATATCGAGGGAATTACACACACCTGACCTTGAAACAGCTGATCAGCCAATTGTCCAATTACCTTTGGTCCCTTAAAAAGATGGTGGCCACATTTGAATTTGTTGTAATTCCTACACCGTTCACCTGATTTGGATGTAAATACCCTCAAATTAAAGCTGAAAGTCTGCACTTAAAGCACATCTTGATTTTTTCATTACAACTCCATTGTTGTGGTGTACAGAGCCAAAATAATGAAAAATGTGTCAATGTCCAAATATTTATGGACCTAACTGTAGTTCAAAGTAGTTTGGGCTCCAAAAGAGGAATGACATGATTCAAACGTCCATGTAGTTGATGATCCCTCTCTCTCTCTGTAGCACAGCTTCCCTCTGAGTTTGTTTTCCAGTCCAGAAAAGCACAAGTGTCCCCCGTTTTTTATTGAACCATGTTGGTGCATTTGGGCTCCAGATATTAAGGAAAGCCGTTCTCCTTTTGGGAAACCCTAACCCTAACCCTCTGCAGTCGACACTGGTTCGGCTGAAGTGACTGAATGTGATTGGTCAGTCCATCGTTTGTCCAGCTGATATAATGAGATTGAAGCTGTTCATTCCAGCTTGATCAAGCTGCATTATTGTGAAACCACGTACTAAACTAAATAGCATGTGCTCGTCTGTGTATTACCCACAGGCCAAATATCAGTATCATTTGTTGCTGCTTGTATTATGGTAATCATAATTGAACCTGTGTTAGTGAAGTTAAATTGAGTACACAATAACAACAGAGGTACTGGAGCTGTTGTAGAGCTTGCGTGGGTGTCAGGAAGTTTGTAAAGATACATCCTTAAAGGACCCCAGAGACGCGCACACACACACACACACACACACACACACACACACACACACAGAACTGGAAGGCAGCAGACACCTGCTGAGCAGACACAAAGCAAGTTATTTCCATAATTACCTCAGGCAACATCTGTTTCAGCTGTGGTATGAAACACGTCAAGTCTGGGATTCACACTCAACGACACACACACACACACACGCACACACAGACACACACAGACATTTCCTTTTGCAAACACAAAGCACGGGTTGTCTTCGGTGCAGTTCGGGCTTGTGGACCTGCATGGACCCCCCAAGAGGTACCACGAAGGCCTGAGGTGCTTCAGGGGTCTTTGACAGAATCCTTGAACTTTTTCAAACTGACATTTTGACTCGTAGTGGGAAACGCACAGGAGAAAATTATACCAATATCAATGGCTCAGTTCCATTAGAACTAGGGTGGGTTATACATATTTAGAAGCCTTTGTTGTAGTATTTGTTGTATTTATTTTTGCATCCCGACAGCAACCAATAAATTATAACTAAGATAAGTACAAAATGATTTAATTCGGTCCATGCACTCATTGTGCGTCACCAGTCTTTTTTTTATGTATGTTATGATAACTTTGGGGGAGTGGAATTGATATGCAGTTTATGGTTGGATCATTTTAATATCTAGTGTTCCCTGATTCCTCCAAGTTCTGCTGAAATGTGCCGACATCCAGCAAGGTGTGTCGACCAAAACAAGATGGTCACCCGCACATCCATTTTTCTGTTGTTTACCTTTTGACTGTTACAACAAAAGATAGAAAGTTTCAGCTGTGATAACCTTCCCAAGTTGGGAAATCCTGTCATGAGGTTTTATAATCCCTTGAACGAAAAACTACATAAACATTTAAAACATGTCGTATGTTGAACAATATATTAAATGAACTAACGTTCAAAACATAAAATGGTATACTCCCCTCAAAGCCACACGACTTCCTTCATTTTACCTCTCAGACTGTAGAATATACTCCATTCAAACTTTACAGAAAATATATCACAACTCAGTTTGCTCTTTCCACTGTTCCAACAAGCACCAGCTCTAGTATTTTCAAAACAAACCCTTCATTCAGCCTTTATGCCCTCCTCAAACCTACCAGACTCAAAATCATAGTCATTTTACCTTAACATATGGATCTGTTACTCAAACTGGACTTCCTGGATCACATTGTATTGTATCTACAATATCATAAAGACATTCTTACGTTTTTCTTCATTTCCAAATGTCTTTCAATACATTCTGTCCTCCATCCTCCCAGAGCCACTTGGTAAACCTTTAGAAATGACTCACAAGTATAAAGTCTAAATATAAAGTTAATGTTTTTAACAAAAGTTACTCAAACCGTAGGATTTTTTTTGGGGACTATTTTCATCGGTGGATTTATCCACATATGTTACTCTAGTTTTTGTATCAGCAGGACATAAACTACAGTGTGTGCGTTTATGATGATGATGGAACACGCCAACAGAGTGGCTCACTGATGTGCTTTTAATGGAGCTCTATTGCACGGAGGAAGATCTGTCAGGCATTGGTACATGTATTGATTTGAGTTTTTTTGGTCATTCACAGTGTTTGTTGACAGTAAGACAAATTTATCCACTGGGTGGAAAAGGAAGTTATCCCTCTCAGTTGTTAACCTGTTCAAAGTGCATACTTCATCATGTGACGTGCCATTTGCATCTTTCTCAGTGGATTAAATTACAGTCTAGTGCTCTATTTCATTCCAATGAGTCGGTAATTTACATTTCAAGTCCAGTCAATTTTATTTATATAGCCCAATGTCACAAAAAAAACTTAACAAGGAAAACGGAGGAGATCCCTCTACCTGTACGGACAAACGTGCATCGATGTTTTGTGTACCGAACACACCAACATAATAAAACTACAGTATGGACAAGCAGGAAGACAGATATGAAGAATGAATCCAGGAGGATGATGATCAACTCCAGGTGTCTCCAGACAGGTCTGAAACACATCATCCACACAGACAAGAGGGTGAAACAAAGTGCAAGGTAGGCCACACAGGGCGGGTTGACGGGGTCAAACAAACACAGTAGACAGCTGTTCGTGTCCTAACTAAAAGTAAACATTGGACAGTACTGCGTACGGCTGATTTAATTAGAATTACGACAGTAGACCTGTGCTGCTAACGCTTTCACTTCTGTTGATGCCCGGAGCAGCCGTCTTGGATTCTGAGGGTTGAGGGTTGGTGAGGTTCTCCCGATTTAAGGAGTCAAAAATCAGACTTCAGGCGGCGTTCCAGTTGAGATTTCCAACTGGGAACTTGTAAATTACGACTTTTCTGTCACGGTGTGGTTCTGGACCCAATAGCAAAACCCTCGGAGCACGTCAGAGTATAAACAGAAAAGTATTTATTGTCTCTCAGGCAGACTCAAAACACAAAAACTTAAATACTCTGGCCTTCAGGCAATACAAAACAAAACGTAAATAAGCTGGCTCGCAAGCACTACTCATCAAACCACGTAATTCCCAGCGTCTTGGAAAACCTGCCGCTGCTCCGGCAGCGTCTCGTGTCTTGTGTCTCTTCTCTTGGGCAGAGCAAACAGAAGGAATCTCCCGACTCGGAGCTCCGGGAGGAAGCCACCTTTAAGCTGCGCCGTGATGACTCTAACGCGCCGCAGCTGCGGCCGTCCTCCCAGCTGTTCCGCGTCTCCATGATTAAACATCCAGACACTCTCTGGTCCCAAACAGCGTTACGCTGGCACCCTCTGCTGGTGGTGCCCTCAAGATCCTCACAGTACCCCCCCCTTAACGGACGCCTCCAGGCGTCCGCGGTATCACCGGACCAGGGTGGGTGGAGGGGGGTCCGGTAGGAGGGCCAAAACGCTCCTGACGCCCACCGGCTCGCGGAGAGAGACCGGAGGACGGCCACCAGGCGAAGACTCCGGAGGACGTGCGGGAGGACGGTCACCAGGCGGAGACTCCGGAGGACGTGCCGGAGGACGGTCACCAGGCGGAGACTCCGGAGGACGTGCCGGAGGACGGCCACCAGGCGGAGACTCAGGAGGACGGGCCGGAGGACGGCCACCAGGCGGAGACTCAGGAGGACGGGCCGGAGGACGGCCACCAGGCGAAGACTCCGGAGGGCGTGCCGGCGGACGGGACCAACCAACCCTAGACTCGGGACGGGACCTAACCGGACGGAACCTGGGACGGGACTCAACCGGACGGAACTTGGGACGGGACTCAACCGGACGGAACCTGGGACGGGACTCAACCGGACGGAACTTGGGACGGGACTCAACCGGACGGAACTTGGGACGGGACTCAACCGGACGGAACTTGGGACGGGACTCAACCGGACGGAACTTGGGACGGGACTCAACCGGACGGAACTTGGGACGGGACTCAACCGGACGGAACTTGGAACGGGACATAACCGGACGGAGCTTGGGACGGGACTCAACCGGACGGAGCTTGGGACGGGACTCAACCGGACGGAGCTTGGGACGGGACTCAACCGGACGGAACTTGGGACGGGACTCAACCGGACGGAACTTGGGACGGGACTCAACCGGACGGAACTTGGGACGGGACTCAACCGGACGGAACTTGGGACGGGACTCAACCGGACGGAACTTGGGACGGGACTCAACCGGACGGAGCTTGGGACGGGACATAACCGGACGGAACTTGGGACGGGACATAACCGGACGGAACTTGGGACGGGACATAACCGAACGGAACTTGGGACGGGGCATAACCGGACGGAACTTGGGACGGGACTTAACCGGACGGAACTTGGGACGGGACTTGGCGGAACTCAAGGGACACGTGTCGGCAGGACCGTCGACAAGAATCACAGGATAAGAGCCGGGCCGGACTGCCGGCAGGGCTTGGGGAATAAGGGTCGGCCGGACCGTCGACGAGACAGGTGTCGGCCGGACCGCCGAGGAGACAAGGGGGGAAGCTGGGACCGGGACTAGCACCGTGGCGGGACACGGGACCGGGGCTGAGCGCGACACGACGGCAGAAACTGGGCTCGGGGCTGAGAGCAACACGGTGGCCGCAACTGGGCTCGGGGCTGACAGCGGCACAGTCGGAGGACTCGGGACAGGGGCTGACAGCGGCACAGTCGGAGGACTCGG
Organism: Cottus gobio; assembly: GCA_023566465.1. NCBI lineage: Eukaryota > Metazoa > Chordata > Actinopteri > Perciformes > Cottidae > Cottus > Cottus gobio. The sequence goes on along the minus strand of CM042215.1, from coordinate 29,038,403 downwards.
GACAGGGGCTGACAGCGGCACAGTCGGAGGACTCGGGACAGGGGCTGACAGCGGCACAGTCGGAGGACTCGGGACAGGGGCTGACAGCGGCACAGTCGGAGGACTCGGGACAGGGGCTGACAGCGGCACAGTCGGAGGACTCGGGACAGGGGCTGACAGCGGCACAGTCGGAGGACTCGGGACAGGGGCTGGAGTCGGCCGGGGCGCCGACAGGACACGGGGGGCGAGAGTCGGCCGGGGGGCCGACAGGACACGCGGAGCGAGAGTCGGCCGGGGCGCCGACAGGACACGCGGAGCAGGAGCCGGCCGGGGCGCCGACAGGACACGCGGAGCAGGAGCCGGCCGGGGCGCCGACAGGACACGCGGAGCAGGAGCCGGCCGGGGCGCCGACAGGACACGCGGAGCAGGAGCCGGCCGGGGCGCCGACAGGACACGCGGAGCAGGAGCCGGCCGGGGCGCCGACAGGACACGCGGAGCAGGGGTCGGCCGGGGCGCCGACAGGACACGCGGAGCAGGAGCCGGCCGGGGCGCCGACAGGACACGCGGAGCAGGAGTCGGCCGGGGCGCCGACAGGACACGCGGAGCAGGAGCCGGCCGGGGCGCCGACAGGACACGCGGAGCAGGAGCCGGCCGGGGCGCCGACAGGACACGCGGAGCAGGAGCCGGCCGGGGCGCCGACAGGACACGCGGAGCAGGAGCCGGCCGGGGCGCCGACAGGACACGCGGAGCAGGAGCCGGCCGGGGCGCCGACAGGACACGCGGAGCAGGAGCCGGCCGGGGCGTCGACAGGACACGTGGAGCAGGAGCCGGCCGGGGCGCCGACAGGACACGTGGAGCAGGAGCCGGCCGGGGCGCCGACAGGACACGTGGAGCAGGAGCCGGCCGGGGCGCCGACAGGACACGTGGAGCAGGAGCCGGCCGTGGCGCCGACAAAGCTGGACGACTCCTCCGCTGGCGTCGAGATCCCGAGGCTCTGGCCTCCGGGCCAGAGCCCCTAGCCCGTTGGAGACTCCGGGGCCCACCCAACGCCCACCCCGTACCTGGCCAGGGATCCGGCTCGGGGTTCTCCTCCTTATAGGGCTCCTTGTACCCGAGATACTCCACGTCGATGTAACCCAGGCCATTGAGCAGATACAGCCGGCGTAGCGGCGGGCTATCCATCACAACCAGGTTTTGCTGGGTCCTTGTCCGGGTCGGGAGATTCTGTCACGGTGTGGTTCTGGACCCAATAGCAAAACCCTCGGAGCACGTCAGAGTATAAACAGAAAAGTATTTATTGTCTCTCAGGCAGACTCAAAACACAAAAACTTAAATACTCTGGCCTTCAGGCAATACAAAACAAAACGTAAATAAGCTGGCTCGCAAGCACTACTCATCAAACCACGTAATTCCCAGCGTCTTGGAAAACCTGCCGCTGCTCCGGCAGCGTCTCGTGTCTTGTGTCTCTTCTCTTGGGCAGAGCAAACAGAAGGAATCTCCCGACTCGGAGCTCCGGGAGGAAGCCACCTTTAAGCTGCGCCGTGATGACTCTAACGCGCCGCAGCTGCGGCCGTCCTCCCAGCTGTTCCGCGTCTCCATGATTAAACATCCAGACACTCTCTGGTCCCAAACAGCGTTACGCTGGCACCCTCTGCTGGTGGTGCCCTCAAGATCCTCACATTTTCAGCTCAAACGGAATGCACCATTGCATCTCACTCTCAGAAAGAAAACAACTCAGTATTTCTGAGAATGACAAACCTTTTATTGAACCAATCGTCTGCTGAAACTGAACGGTTCTCAGTGTGTGAGAGACTGGAGAAGCTGCGTTCAGAATGTATTTTCAGAAAGGCTTTTCATTATGTAAACAGAAATACTCTGAATCATTAGCACAGAAGACTTCGGAAATTCTACCAGCTCATTGAGAAATTAACAAGTGACAGCATGCGGGTAGTGTGTGGTGACACCACCCAGCAGTCATTACGTAACGAAATGAATCACATCGTAACACTTAGCAGTGGGAATAGCAATTGATATGTCTGAAGTGTGTAATTACTACTGCAGCACATCTAGATGAAAGTGAGAGCAGGTTGAAACGCAACAAAATCATATTCTGAGACGTATAGAGACCACACATTCTTTCTTTGGATATGAGGCAATATCATTTACCTATGCCCCAAAAAGATAACTCCAATAATATCTTTGTTAGTTTGGAACACACTTCATGACCTTTTCAGAGCTGGGTTTTCTTTTTTTCCCTCTATCAAATAATTCCCTACTTTTCATTTTGTGCATCTCGTTGCGAGTCACTCTGACCTTTTCCGATACGGTGCCCACATTACTGACTGTTCAGGATCGTCTGGTTGACCATATTGAAAGGAAAACCACATCTGACTTGGAAATAAGCCGTGAGATAACACATTCTGTCAAATGTCTGTTGGTGGAGCAAAGCCTTGGGTCTCTGGAGAGGGAATGTCATTTTTCTTTTGCCCTTTAGAGTTGGGATTTTGCAACAGCTCTCACCATTGGTGTCAATGGTTACATATTCTAATTATAAATGTTGCTGCATGTTTGTCCCAGGTATGCTGTTGGCGCTTTTGTCTAATTTTCAGTTGGACTGTAAATACATTGAGCCCATAGACTGTATATAACAAGTAGACAAAATCGAGATGTGTCCCATTGGTTTGTGGACTGTCGGTTTGAAGCCACGAATTTGGTGATTTTGCCATCGCCATGTTGGATCGTCGCCATGTTGTTTTTTTTTGCAACATTTGCAAAAGAGATTGAGAGCATCAACTCAAGTTTACAATATTTTCTGAGCGAATAAATCAAGTGAGAAGTAGAGTCATTTTCTCCTAGACTTCTATAAATACTTCTCATACTTATTTTTGCTATCATAGGAGTCACCCCCTGATGGCTATGAGAGAGAATGTAACTTCTGCGTCGGCTTCACTCATACTATTTTTCCTCATTCCAAAAACATTAACATTAGCTAACATTACAAGACACAGATCTACTGAAATCCAACAGGGGATGCAACAAAATCTACGCCTGAAGAAGAGATATACAGGTGTACGCTTTGCCTCACCTTGCTGTAGTTTACATTGACAAACTGCATGTTCTCTACTTTTGATGATGGTGATGACGTTTTTCAATGACTTTGTCATCTCACCAATATCAGACTAAAACCAGTATCTGTGGCACTTTTCTTAGACATTGTCTGAGGTGATTCTCACTTAAAGCTGTATGTTAATGAGGCCCTATAGTTTTAACCATAAAGCTCTGACTGACAAGACTCTTTTGCGAGCGGGGGTTTGACAATGCAAAGTCTGACGTGTCCTCTCATGTTTAATCTATTCATTGACGCATTTGGAGGAAACATCTGTATTCTTCGATGTTTGGGTTTGTAACAGAAACATATTACAGAAGAATTCTAGCCTTAATTGATGAACAAGTAGGAGTCCCAATCAAAGTTTGAAACATATTCAGTAATCTGAAGATTGGTGTGTCTTTTGACATTTAGAAGTTCAGTGTTCTATATCAGTTTGGAGAGACCTGTCAACAGTCTGTTCCAACCCGGCCTTCATAAACAAAGCTGTTGATTTTATAATTATCTTAATGTTGCTGTTACAATTAAGCAGTTAAAAGTCCATAGTTGACTTCTCAAAAACATTACCGTTGAGTCTCGGGGATGCTATACGCTTGATCATAAACCAGTAGCATTTTCCCAGGGCATCAGATACTTTGGCATGCCCTCAGCGTCTGGTACCAATGCTCAAGGCGTCCGTCAGCGTCTGTATGAAACACACCAGGCTTTCGAGTAACTACAATTTAAACACATCCATGCCAATGTTAGATGCTCAGAGAACACACTCCAGGAGAGTAGGGAAGTTATTTGTGTGTTTTCTTACAAAAAGCTACGTATGCATGTCAATTTATACTCATTACATGCATACTGTCTTATCACAAAGAACTTCTGTCTTTCCAGCAAACAACTCAGGCAACAGGCAACTAATTGGTTAGGTTTTGTTAAAGGTCATTGTTTGGGCCCTTTCATATAGGGAATGAACAGTGGTTTTCTGGCTGAAGGATGGCTGTCTGATACAAAGCATCTGTATGTGAGGAGGTGGATAGTGTTAAAACTAAAGTATTGGACAAAAACTTTGATCCGATGATGGCGCTAGATGAAAAGTTAGAAGATAATTAAAGACTATGATAGTGGGCCAATAAAAACACAAGAAAGAGATGTGGTAAGCAGCAGTTGTTTGCTCAGAGGCATCTTCTTCAGGACTCCAGGACAGAAGCCGGCATTGCCGACATTGCTGTACTCAAGACTTTTGTCTTCGGTGCAAAGCAGCATCAGTTCTGCCAGGCCATGCAGTGATGTTAGTGTGTATGAACAGAGTGAAGCCTCCAACGCTTTTCTGTGTCTGTCACACGTTGGTTAAGTATAAAACCAAATAACCCCTTGTCTGGCCTCGGGACAGTAAACAGCAGGGTTGGCACCTATTCTGAGGATTTTCATATTTTTCTTCATCTGGTTTCATCCTAGCAAGGAATACAATAACTGTGTGTGTGTGTGTGTGTGTGTGTGTGTGTGTAAAATACAATCTGTGACATTCTCCTGGCCAACTGTATCACCCAGCCTTGGCAGGTATGATCGTGTGTGTGGTTTGATGGGAAAAGCTGGTTCTCTGTCCCTTTGTGGAGGCTTGATTTTCTGCAGGGTGTTGGTTTTCAGCCTTTTTTGACTCGATCACAGGGATATAACAGAATTGAAACCTAGCACCTTACCCGGGATAAAGACCTGAGAAATTCAACAATCCAATCTAGTAGGAAAGTGTCTTGCTTCTGTTGGTATTTATCTTTCTATGTATTCAACAGAATTACATGTTGACGAAAGTAAAAGCTTCCTCTGGGTGTTTCGGCAAAAAATATGGATAACAGAAAACAAATTGAAAGGATTCATCCTTGGATGAAACAAACAACCTACTGATCATGTTGGTATTTTACGGTATTAAAAAAAAAGCAATTTGTCCATCAAATCAAAAAAGTTCATCCCGTTAAGAAGAAAAATGTGCTCGGTAAATTCTCCTAATTAGAATACCAATATTTTGAGTGCAACATTTTTCATTTTGCCCTGAGCTGTAGAGGGAAGCTCATAGTGTGAACAAAATGGAAAGGGTTCAGCCTCTGGGGAGCTACATTAACTACATTTCGAAGAAGAAGAAGAAACCCCTTTATTAGTCCCACACTCAGTCCCACAGTGGGGAAATGTATCCTCTGCATTTGACCCATCCTTTAAGGAGCAGTGGGCAGCCTCGTGAAGCGCCCGGGGAGCAACTGGGGTTAAGTGTCTTGCTCAAGGACACAACGACATGGACTGGCTGAGGCGGGGTTTGAACCCCGGTCCTCTGGTTGAAAGACTGACTTGCTAACCACTGAGCCACAGTCGCCCCAATTCACAACAATTTGTCCATTAAATTCTGATACTTCTTGTGCACAAATGGAAATTAGGACTGACGATGACTGGAGGTCACCCAAAACTTTAAGAGGTATCTTCTGTGGATACTGAATATCCTCAGCACATTTAATTTTCATACAACAACCTATTAATATGTTACATATAAGAGGGGGAATTTGTTTGTATGGACCGTGCAACTAGAACAGTAATGTTTTGTCCAAAGGGAAAAGGGTCCATCCCCTGTGGAGCATAAATGTGATCAGTGAATTTCATGGTAATCTGCCCATTGCTTTTTGATATGTCTTACATAGAATGGGCATCTGTGGCCTTCTGGTTCTGCTATAGGACGTATAAGGTACCAGGGGGAAGACTTTCGTCTCCGGTCATAAATTGACCAATTGACCAAAGTCAGTGTCTTTGAAAAAGACAGTACTACATATAAAGAGCTTTAAACCAAAATTCCACTTACCACTGCGCCTAAAGCCCATATTCATTATATAACTGTAACTTAAATTTGTTTACGTAAACAGCTAAAGAAAATATGTCAGTCTCCCAATACGCATGGACCTATATCAGAATCAGTCCTTTGTCATATGACCAGCACAATGCCCAGTAGATTATAGTGTTTAGTCACATCAGTTCCGATATCGGAACATTGGGTTCAGCCTCTGGGACTGAGCATATCAAAAAAATATAAGAAAAAATCAAATAAATAAAACAAAAACAAAATGTCAAATTCCTGCCTCACAAGTCAAGTTAATTGTGTCATGTTTATAACACTATTACACAATAAATATAAACATAAACCATAAGAATGACTCAAAGTGACTCAAAATGCACCCCGAGTTTTGAAAAAATGCTGATTAAAAAAGTTAGGACTAGCTAGAAGGCTAAACTCGGTTTTATAATCCATAGAGCCTACAGAGTTCAATACCAAAAGTTCCCCTAAAAAACAGCATCACAAAGATATGCACAAGAATGTCATTTGTGTCCCGCAAAAAATATGAAAATTGACTTACTTATGGCTGAAATATGAATATTCCAGGCCTTCCTGCTCCCTCCTCACAGGTAAGGCCACAGAGCACCCTGCTGCAATGAAACGAGCAATGTTCAGGGACCACCGAGGACTGTGGGAACTTTCAAGCTTGAGCAGAGTTGACATGAGTTCTCGACATTCTGAACTAAAATAATTATTAAAAATACTTAACTTCACTCAATCAAAGCCAAACTTCACAGATACTTCTACAATATGGAGCTATTTTATAGTTCTTAAAAGTGTTCATCTATATGTGTAAGTTAATAAAAATGTACTTTTAATTATTCTTTTGATGTGTACTATCATAAACCAATATACCACTAACACATATATGGCCTTATTTTCTATCTTCACAAGGGTTTTCTGTATATTATAGCTTTTTTAATTGTTTAAATAGACCTTGTGAATTAGGAGATAATCAGGATTTAATATGAGATAAAAGCATCTGCAATTTTGGCTGAAAAATTGCTAGGGTACTAATGGTTAAATGTTTTGGGGAAGAAGAGGAACTAGCTACTATTTTTTGAACCAACGATGAATCATCATTAGATTTGATGATCATGAAACTAAACATTTCAGCAGTGCTTCGTTGTCATGCACATTATCTTAAGTGCCACTGATTGCACACTTTTGTGAAACCACTGAAAATTATGTGCACTGAATGGATCCCATTGTGTGTGCATGTGTTGTGTGGAGGCAGCAGTCAGGTGGGGAATGTGAAAGAAAGGGCCATTGTGTTTGTTGGCTTTTGACTGCTTGCTACTACTGACTGATACTGTATGTGCTCATGCTTAATCCTGTAGAATCGTAGAGGGCTGCAGGGATGACATATTTCTGTAGGCTAAGCAGGAAGTTAGCATCACACTGGTTCCCTCCACAAAAAGCCAAAGGTATTCTTCCATTGTAATTTGAATCATTGCAGAATATAAACTCTGTGGCTAACAAAGCTTTATGATACTTATGTGGCGAGACGAATGGTTTTACTGATGCTGAGAGTTTTTGTAGTTGCCAACAACGCCACTTGGGATAGGCCCAAGACCATTTAAAGCGCCCAGGTTCATTCCACTCGATCAGGCCAGAACACGTGAGTCCCCGTTTACACTTAATAGTTTATTTAATACAAAACAGTTATATACAATGTGGTAATCAATACAGATAAGTTTAAAAGAAGAAACAATAAGAAAAACAACCTAATCAGGGATGGAGGCTCACTGATGGACTGGGCAGGCGGAGGGGCCAGGAAAACAGAATAAACAAAATTAAAACAAAAGGGTTCACTCCAATCCACAACAAACACAGCACACAAAACAAGAAAGACCACCACCTTCAGCATGTACCACCCCTCCTCAAAGAAATAGGATAAGAACAACGGAACAATTAGTACCACTCAAGGATTACTCCGTTGTCAGCTAAAACCTTAAAAGAGCAAACACAACAAGTCTGGTCTTTGGTGATTCACCACTTGAGCCAACGGCCAGCGACAACCGTGTCAACCCGCAGCGACACGCAGTGCGGTTCACGGCCCGAACAAAACGGTCCTCTTAGCAGCATTTAGTAGTGGCGACAGAGCAGCAGCGGTCCCAATCAATTTGGGTGGAGTCGCATCAATTCCCCCCCCGTAGATTTCGGACGGCTGAGGAGCACCTCCTGTTAATAAACATAAAATTAGCCTAGCTAAACTATATTAATCAAGATTTTATTGGGAGCTAGATGGAAGGTAGCATACCTGTTTCCGGGGTCAAACCTGTACAGACAGAAGGAGGGAGGGACCCCACACGACGGCAGCCATCTAATCATAACCACACTGGTATTAGCTATAAAATAATATTCGCTTTAACACGAAGAGAGGGAGATCACACACTTACCACCCGCTCGACAGAACCCGGACACCAAACAGAGTACGCCACACGGAGCACTCGGTCGTCGCTCTGCAGTGAAAACACGCCGAGTTTACACATAGGGGCATGATCATATTTAGACTAACACAGAGCAATAGCCGCAGCCATGGCGCGGAACCTTACCTGCGCCGACAGACACCCGACCCGGAAATGATGCAGCGGTCAAAGCGCAAGAGGGGAGGACGCACTTATACACTGCCGCCCCAGTGGTCGGCGGGCGCAATTAACTGCAACGAGCCAACCTAATTTCTATACTGCTACACTTACATGCTTTGTTCACCGAGATAATCTTCACAGGTGAGAGACTTTTAAGCATGAATGTAATGAGCAGAAGTGAAAAGCTAATGTTAGGCTATAAATTAACTACACCACGGTCATATGACTTCACCACCACTAAGCTAAAGGATGTGTTATAGTGAGGACCTTTAGTCGTCTCAACACGTAAAAACTTCTAAATTCAGGAGGGGAGTAGTTACAGACATAGTTTATGTTGCAGAACAATACATTTCCATCTCTTCACTCATTCCTGCAGTGCTCTCTTGATCAATTTATTATTGATCAATTTATTATTAGTTGTAGCCTCTTTTGATTGTACACACACACACACACACACACACACACACAATAGTGTTTTCATTACTTTTGGGACATTATGCTCAGCCTAATCCTAGCCCTTAACCTGACTTTAAACAAAGTATTGAAATGCAAATTACCCCACTGCGGGACTAATACAGGATTATCTTATTTCATTCATCCTAAAATGTGAATGTCTATGTCATAGGGACATGTACTTGTCCCCATTTTGTTCCTTACAAAAAGGAAGGTCCCCACAACGTGACTGTATAAAGATGTATGTCCCCAAAAGATGGGTAAACCACATGCACTGCACTGAAAATCCTTTGGAGTATTTTTCTCTATCTCCCGCAGCATAGTAAAACAGCCACTTCTCCAGAGGACAGAATGTGTTTCAGACGGTCGTAACAACGGTCCAAACCGGCAGCTGAACACACTCCGCAGAGCGCTGAGGCAGGATTACTCACCCTCTGACAGCACTTTTAAAGCATGATTCTAGCTGTCGTTGTAGGTTTTAGTTATGAGAGGTGTCTTGTTACTCTGACACTTTTAAGTACAGCCAATGTGGATTGAACGCTCCTTGTACGCCGACTGTATGGCCCACACATTTATTCAGTCAGGCTTGGTGTTGTGAAACAGAGAGAAGTCCACGGCCGTGCTTGAGCTTGTCTCTAACTCGCTGTACTTAGCAACCAGAAGGGTGTTGACCCACAGCTTAATGTTACTGCCCTCAGGAACTCTTCTGTTGCATTTTACAGTCATTACTCTTCATAAGGCTGGTGTAGCTACTAGCTGTAACACCCCACATATATTGTTGTACAAATTTGTTAAACTACTGAAGAACTGGTGCTGAGGCCAGGCAGAGAATTTTAAGTGTGACATTTGCCACTAAATGATGATCTAAATGTAAATCCAGTGCATTTAAGGAGAGACACCTGCGGTCAAAAAGGTGAAATAATTAACTAATAGAAATCCCCATGAAACTTCCCCAGTTGACTCCTTACATTAAGTCAATTACTTTTTGTTTTACGTTTTCTAAAAATGTATGTTTAAACAATGCAAATGAGACATTATCTTATTGAATATGTGCTAGTACACATACAATTGCAAACATCAATGTGAACATTGGATAAAGCCAGGGTCTTGTTTCATTTTGTTGTCAAAGGTTTTACAGAGGGAATGTTGGATATCTCCTTTTACCACTTCTTTTTACCACTTCTTGAAACAGAAAATACTGTCAACAGCCATAAAAAACAAAATATTTGCCATATTTTTAAGCAATAAACAGTATGTATAAATCAGGCTTTGAATGATATATGAACAAACCCTTCTGTTCAGAATATAGATAGGAATTACACTGGAATGTTTGCTGTATGTAAGTACTTTTGAAGTAGAGAGCTTTGGGTCAAAGTGAAAAAAAAAAGTGAAATAAGGTAAAACAAAAGCAGCAAGATATGTTTTGTAAAATGGCATTCATTCTGCAACACTACAGGGGAAAAGGGGACAATATTGTAACTCGATATTGCCTTGAAACTTGGCCAGTTGATTACTTACACAAAGAACAATTATTTTCTGAAGGTAGATTTTGGTAAATTTAGGAGAAATCTACAGAAGTAAATAAACAAGGTAGTCAAATAAACACCATAATGTGTATTTTTCTTTTTTTGGGGTTAAATTAAAGTTTAGCTGGTAACTTCCTTTCACCAACATATTATAATAGCATGGACATTACCTGAAGTTAACCGGTATATTATGTAGGCTGATGGTCCATCTCTGAGGTGTGGGGTCTGCCTGCGGACTGCAAGAGAGGGCTGTAACATGAGGGGGGCGTAACATTAAGTCGAAGTTGCAGCTGGGCTGGCTAGTTAGCTGGCTAGTTAGGTGGCTAGTTAGCTGGTTAATTTTACCACGCTTTCAAATGGACTTCCCAGATCTGTGTGCTATTAGTGAGGGTTTAGAATACATCAGCAAGTGGCCCAATATTTATTGGCCATATATATATACATTTGGTGGAGAAATATTGTTCTTGCTTTTATTGTTTCTGTTTTTACCATGTAAAGTACTTTTTAAAAGCGCTAAAATAAATACATTATTATTAGTAGTAGCAGTTGAATTGTAAATCAAAAATGTATTCAGAGGTAAGTCAAGGGAATTCATAGCCCAGTATCAGAAATCCTAAATTTGCTAGCTTTACAATCTTTACAGCAATACAACCCCTTCTGTCCTTAGACCATTCTAGTCAGATAAGGAAAAGCTCACCCCATAATTCATTTTTACTTGGAAGAAAGCTCAGGAGAAACAACACACAATCAGCCTGTTAATAATAACTATTTACATAATTAATAATGGGCCATTTCCCTCCATTATATGATAGTCCACTCAGAACATGAAAGGCTATTGAACGGCTGCAGGTCTCAGGTCTGTGTCAATATAACCCAACATGTACCCAAGCAGATCCAAGATGTTGCTATCAGCTCTGATCACGTGGTGCTTTTTCATCACAGAAGATAATGACGTTTTTATGCATGAAATGCAAATGTTTTTTTTTCTTGCCATGTTGCCTCTGTGCCTGCTCATAGGGGAATGTTAGTCTCTGTAAATGCACGCTACAGTCTAGACCTGATATGAAAAGTGCCTCGAGATAGCTTCTGTCATTATTTAACGCATAAATTAATTGAAGTTGAAATTATTTGAACTGTGAGGTTCAGGGAAATTTGTGTTTTGCTGCTCATTGTGACTGCAGTTCTCTCTTTGGGTCTGTTTGTATACGGTCTAACTGTCTTTGCATGCCTTTCAGATTGGATCACCTTTTTGCACTTTTATTTATGTAAATTGGCTGCAAGTAGGTTTCAAACAGTTGTGTTTTAGATTTCGGACCCCGTGAAGACCACTATTTGCAAGCCAGCTAAGTAGCAAGCCATCCACTACTTAGCTGTCTAATTACACCATGCTTTGATGCTACAATAGTTACAGTAAATAAGCGGCCATCTTTTTAAAAATCTCTAATAGTTTTGCATTTTAGCAGCATTTCTCTCCATCCCTCTAATAATTTAGCTGCTGCGGTGCAGCCTCCATAACAGTTGACGAGGTCAGCAGAAGGAGAAGCTAAACTATTCGCAATATTTTCCCTCCATTTCTGAAACGCTTCACAAATTTTGTAGCTCGCTGGAGCTTAGAATCACCAGTTTATCATCTTCAATGTATACAAATTCAAGACAAGTGAAAGTAGCACTCATGCAAAATGCATTGCCCCATAGTATTTGACCCGCCATCCTTGATTTTTCATATTATTTGAAAAAAATTGCTGTTTGATGAGCTAGCGGGGTTAGGATGGAGGCTTTTCTTATTGCAGAGATAAGGGGGCTGAGAGTCTGATTTAATGTAGACTGTAACTGTAACTGATTATGAATGCTTGAAAGAACATCCAGAGATACGGTGAACAGATACTGTTGACATTCCAATAGCAACAGTGCTGATAACAGCAAATAACTCAGAAATATAATCAATGGAGAAGTCTTCTGGTGGATGCTGATCTCTTTTGGTGCGATCTCACAGGCTGCTGTACATCTTGGATGTTTTGGTCATGAACAAGAACCATTGTGGACAGCTGATTGACACGCAGCTGTAAAAATGCTTATTTCATAATGTATGATGATAATATAATTTTGTGATGCCTTCATAACAAACCTGGACAAACGAACAGTGGGACTTGTGCAGGAAAGGTAGACTCCATGGCAGGACAAGTCCAAGATAAGTGGACAGACCAGATGGTTATCTCACATTTCCACTCGAAGATATATCTTTGGAGGGACGCATCTCTGTTTGTGTTTTGGTTGCGATTGTGCCAACCGTCCACGTTGTTCCGGAATGGTGCAATAACACAAAGGCTCCATAGTATGAACCTATCTTACAAATACAAGACATAACAGATCCACTCCTTACGTTCTTATCTTTCACAATAAAAGCCCTAGACATATACACTGCGTAACAGTTTACTAGAGGGAACTCAAAGTCACTCAGAGTATTTTGCATTTTTGTCATGCCCCCGGGGTGGACAGGCCTTAAGTCCAACTCAAAACTTGATTAATTTCCACCACAAATACCCATGGGTAGCCAACTGAAAAAATGTAAGGAAAAAGCTGATTTTAATGATAAATACTGAGTATAATTTGAATGTATGTTACTAACTCAAACGATCATTTATGGGAACCTTAATCCCCTTGATGGGAGAGCCACAATTGGTGATAAACAACCTTTGCTATTGTGTTTGCAGTGGATTTCCCATCAGCCGCTTGTCAACAGTGGCACAAGGTTGGATTAAGCTCCTAAATATCAGCAAACCTTTTGTTCTCAACAGAATCATGTGTAGACTGAACAGGGGGTTAAAGCACTAGACGGATGCAGTTCTGCCTCTTATCTGAGTCACTCTTGCAACATAGAGTACGAAGGAATTGTTAAATGTTTCATGTTATAAGATGCCCTTCCTGGTACGTTGTTTGGAACACAGTAGTTTGAATGAAAGCACCCTGGCGTTTTACCAACCACTACACATACCAGCACCAGTCACACACACACACCTTCCCCTGTGTCCAAGTTAAGTGTGTGTTTGTGTGTGTGTAGTGGAGTGGGGGGGGGGGGGGGGGGGGGGGGGGGTTGACGCTATCAGGGATGTGCCCAGACCTGCAGCTTAGCCGATCTGACCGCCAACGTTTCAGAAACAGTTCTCAACACGTCTCCCGGCCGGCCCACCTAGTCTAGCTAACCTGACTCACTCCCCCAACACACACCACGCATTGTTCAGTCCTTCTCAGGGCGGCGGATCACATACACAGCGTTTAAGCTTTCAACTTTAAAAGCTGATTTAAAGGAGCCTTTCAAGCGGAGAGGTACATATTTTCAGGTGTATCCAATCTTTATGTGGGTGGGTTTCTGTGAGTAATGGCAGAAGGCGGCAAGGTAGGCAAACAAAGGTGGCTCAGGTAGGAGAGGTGAAGTGTTTCTGAGGTGTGGTGTAACATGCCGGCAGCAGTCATGCTGCATCCTACGTAGCCTGAAGCGTTGTTCTTAAAGTAGAGCAAATTAATGTATTGAATGCCTTTTGAAAGAGCTTTACATGTTTGTTTTTTTCATTATATTTTAAATCCCTATCCTTTCATTACTTAGTTAAATTGCAGTTTCGTGATTCTCTCCTCACACTATCTTCTTTTTCTCTGCCTCCGGCTTTAATTTTCTCACAGATCTGAATTTGAATGCATGTGACTTGTGCTGTAACATCCGCAGCAGCAGCATCGCTGTTGGAACCTGAGGTCAAGTGAAGTTTGAGAGAGCCCAAAGGGGGCTTGGAGGGACCCTCATGAACCCTGGCTGTCGCACATTGAGAGGGACACTACAATTACTGTTATTACTTATTATATCTGTTATTGACTTTGGTAATTTACCTATACCATGAGCTTCATTGATTACGGTATATTGATTTGTTTGGGTTGATGGTGGGGCTCATCGATAATTCAATAGGAGAATGTATTGTCCAGAAATGCAATCATATCTTAATGAAATCATATTTTGAGATATTGGGATATGGCACAAGCACTTTACAACTCAAATTTCTCCAACCTTTGTTCTAAAGTTCCTAGTTAAATGAAAAAAAAATATTTAATAGTGTATGAACTATGACGTTATTTCATATAGACTTTTTATTTACTGAATTACCAGAAAACATGCTATATTGGGAAATATATCCATATCAAGATCTGAAATGACAAAATATCTTAATACACAGTTTGATTAGTTAATAATGATTTCCACATTAAATAGCAACCACCACCGCTGGGTTAGGTGCTATTTCTTTTTAAAGAATAGTTTAATAGCAAATAATTGTTGGATATGGTCCACATTGGTTCATACAGTAAAAGCAATCTTACTTCTCAATGTTTCTTCCAATAACATTACAGATAAATATAAAATGAAGGTTTGGTCCTGTTGAATGTTAATCACAATGTTTCCTTCACTCGTACTAAAATAAAAAAAGAAACTGGGGTTTCTGTGTCCTCTGCTGTAGGTGACTGCAGCAGCTCGGCCGGACTGGGATTATGATTGGGACCAGGAGGACCAGAAGCCTTTTTTTGAGTGATTCCATTCATCATAATCAACTAACAAAACGTGTCATGTGAGGATCTTGCTGAACACCGCCTCTGGAACGGCTCTGGGAATTCTCATCAAAGACGTCCTTCTGTGACCTCCATAGCTTTTGGATTGAATTGTGGTTTTGCTTTGGGAATATTGGACTGAAGACTGTTCTGACAGCTTGACAGCTCTAGATAGCAGCAGTCAGCCCCAGGCCACTTCCTCTTCAGCTTTTTACTACAACTGAACTTCAATTTGAGGAACCTCTCAAGCTAAATTGGTTCCTTCATCCAGTGATTTTATCCAATATTCTTTATCAAAGAGATACAATCTTTCTTGAGCTCCGTTTGCCTGCGTCACACTTTCTAAAGGCGCTGACAAACAGACAGACAGACAGACTCTTCGGGGAGCGAGGTCAGCAGCTACACCTTGAACGTTATCATCCATCAGCGGTCATGGAGGCTGTGGCAGCTAGACTGGCCATGGTGACCGACTCCCCCAACCTGTCGCTGAGGTCGAGGACCACCGTGACAACTGACGGCGACTCCTTCGTGAGCACCGCCAGCCTTCCCTGCAGCCACTTCCTGTCCGCCAACGTCATCAACGTCGGTAAGTGTCTTTGTTTTGTCAGTGCTGAGGAATCTGCCCCTGAGTATGAATGTGTTTGATGTCATGTTGGGGTGACTTGCCTAGAAAGGTTGTTTTTTTTAATGTGAAGAGGCCCAGATGAATGTGATGTTGGTCTGCCGTGTCTATGAGGAAAGATGAGAAGAGCTAGTGCCTAAAAACAGAGCCAGATTGTATATAAAAGGAGGTTGCGTCCAAATTAAAATCTTGCTTGAAATCTGTAGATAAATGTAAAAGAGCATCAAGGCAGTCAGACTCAAGCCATCAGGTTCTGTTTCTCCCATTGTGAAAACAGCTGACTGTGGACTTTGGTCAGTAAAGAGCTGTATTGTGACTTGTGTATTGTGATTGTCATTATGCAACACAGGGATGCACAACGAAATGCAGTTGTACCCCATTTGTACTTCAGAGCAGATTTCATAACCGGCTGTGGATGGACTGTGGAAGTGAAATACGTCACCATCTACAGTAGCCCTCTAGACCTGAGGGTTGTCATTGTGTTATCACACTACCAGCTCTATGATGGACTTCACTGTGCCTCTTTCTGATGTTTTATTCAGCACTTTTTAAAGCGGGGACTTGCTTATGGTTACGCATGAGATTCACTTGTGTTCCTATTTTGACACATTTAGAGAACACACATCTGTATTTTAAATAATAGTGGCTGGTAAAGGTTCCAAACAATTTTTATGAATAATATTCATATTCAAATTCTGCTCTGCAGCTCGATCAAGCTAAAGTATATATATTTTCATGCCACAGACTTGAAACCAGTGTAAATAATGAAACAATTGCAAAGGTCAAGCAGTAGCGTCCCTGTTTCTGAACAGGCTGCTTCTCTTGCTCTGCAGACAGCTGCTGGAGTGGTTTTGTTTGTCTGCATGGCTGAAAAGGACACGAGTGTCATTCATCAGCACAGAGTTTGGTGCAACGTCCTGCTGCATGAGCCCCGCGCTTTTACAAGCTGAACCTTTACAAGCACAGCTCCTCTTGTAATGTTGGGATGAAGACACACAAGACGACATCAGTAACGTTCCACACGTGCTCTGACAAAATACAACTTCCTTTCATTAAGATATACATAAGTCATTGTATGTTTACCGCCCAGCCACCAGACGCTCGCTGACGAGCTCCCCTTCCGGGTCTGGCTCCGAGAGGGTTCCCCGGTTTCCCAAGTCCATTGTATGTTTTCTCAATCCCGATTTGTAAATGATTGTAAATCTGTGGTTTCAGAACACATGTACAAATGTTAAAGAGCTGAAAGATTTTCAAAATCTTTGCATCACCCCTGGGGTTCAGAGCCTATCAATAAATACCAGCTCTTAGCAGATTCACTTGTGTGGTGTAGCAAATTAAATGGCACATCCTGGCCTCACAAGTCAAAATAAGTTAATTTGTCATGTTTATAACAATAGTACACAATACATATGAACATAAACCATAAGTATAACTCAAAGTGGCTGAGAATGCACCCCGAGTTTTGAAAAAATGACGATTAAAAACGTTAGCAATATGCTACATACAAAAACTCAACGGTTTTGGAATCCTTAAAGCCTATAGAGTTCGCTGAATACTGGCAATTCCACTGCCAAACAAAGCATTGCAAAGGTACGCAAGAATGTAATTTTTGTCCGGCAACATTTTTTAATTGTCTTACTTATGGATGAAATATGAATATTACAGGCCTTCCTGCTACCTAGCGGCAGCTAAGGGCACGGAGCAACCGGATGTTGACCCATTCAAGACCACCGAGGACTGTGGGAACTTTCTAGCTTCAGCGGAGTTGACACGATTTCTCGAAATGTCTGAACTAAAATAATTATAACTTCGCACAGCTTCTCCTACCATATAGAGCTATTTTATATATTTAAAAAAACATTACTTAAGCGGTAATACAAATTAACTTTGAATCTTTTTTTTTTTTATAAATATTTTTTTCTTTTCGTTGTACTATCATATACCAATATACCACTAACACATATAGGAACTTATTATCTATGTTCACAAGGGTTTTCTGTATATTATACATTTTTAAATGATTCAAATAGACCTTGGGAATGAGGAGATAATCAGGATTTAGTATGAGATGCAAAACATTCACAATTTCCAGCACAAAATGGCTGGGTGCAATTTTTTATTCTTCCGACCCTTTTAACGGATGTTTCAGTGTGTAACACGTGTGAAGTTGTAGAAGTCTTCCTGGAGGCCATCACCTCCTGTCGATGAAGGTCTTGGGGGCTTTGATGGTGACATGTTCAGGATTTCTCCTCCGTGAGCGGAGAATGGTGGATGCATGGGAATAATACGACGGAAACACCAAAGTAAATGCAGATGTTATTAATTAATTTCCCATTCTTTTATTTATTTTTGGAAAATTATCATTATATCTGGCTTCTTTTTATTTGGCATGCTGCCTTCCAACACGTTGATGTTGTGTGTTGTAATGAGGCTGTGGGTCAATAGCAAGGGAAGACGTTTCACTGTCAGTCTCATTTGTCGCGGCTCAGGGAGACAAACTAATGACTCGTCAATGGCTGGGGGTGTGATGGACAAAGATAATAGAGAAGATGAGCTCAATCTTGAAATTGCTGTGCGGCAGTTGCAACACAAAGGGAGAAGAGAGCAACTGTAAAAGCCAAATCACATTACACATTACAGTAAAGGCGGAGGTACAGCGCACACTGATGGATGATAGGATCAGTGGATATGAGATGTCTGTGCCTTGTGCAAAACAAATGTAAACATTGTCACAGAGCTGTATGGATGAGAATATTATATCGATACATTAGAGTGAACTGGATGCAGTGTGGTTCAATATCCATGTTTTTCTATTCCATCGATCGGTCACGTGCTTCGCTGCACCCTGCATCGCCCCCCCGGGCACGGGCTCCTTTGATGCGCCGGGCGGAGGAATACGGTGATTAAACCCAGCGCCGGGAGCACAACGAGGGCCTTGCTGCAGGGAGACATTTGATTGGCTCAAGATACCTGCTGATGTGAGGTGTGCTGTTGGCGTCAGCGCGGCTCTGACAGGGCGGCTGTGTTTGAGCGTGAATGGGAGAGCACTGCGGTCGAACTGAGCGGGGCACTTTACGTCGATTGTTCCCCGTAATTGTGTTCTTGCGTCGTTGAAACACAAATAGCTCAAATGGGTATTGATGTTGATGGATACACGGCAGTGCAGCAAAGCACTCTTATTTAATTATTGCGCTGAAATGAGCTCAAATATGTCGTTTTTTTTTTCTTCTTCAAGTTAGCTCATTTGTTCACACACATTTGTAATATCTGAGAGTGATCACATTCAACAGACTGCTATTGTGTAGACTGTAAGTCAAGGATAATGTATTGTCATTTGGTTGCACCCTACACAGGAAAAACAGGACAAAAAGCTTAACAAGACCAGGGGTGCATTTCTTCAGTGACCTTTTACTAGTATCAGAAGGAATATAAACAGCAGCAAGATGTAATAATATGGCAGACATCTAAACATCAGGAAGCATTGTCCATGAACTCTGACTGTGTTTGAGCACCAAGCATCATGGATGTTGACAGAGTCCACCTCCTCTCGGCCCCCGGAGTCCTGCTCTCTGCCCTGCTGTCCGCCCATTGGACGTCGGAGCCAGGTCTCTGTGAGGATGTGGACCCAGTCACCGACCTGCGACTGGACATTGGCCAGAAGCACATTGGGTGGTGTAATAGCCTCAGCAAAGTTTGTTGGGCCTTGGACAAGCCAATGAAAGCCAGC